>JAJLXP010000097.1:0-47397 GCA_030674255.1 Hansenula queroliae | reverse complement strand
AATCTAAGTATCAATACTCGGATAATTAGATTATAAAGAAAAATCTCTAGTTATTCGATAAATTGTTTGAGAAAAGATATGACTATGAAGAAGTAAGGAAGCATCATTTTTTCTATCTCAATGGAGCTAGACTATAACTAAATGAATATATACAAGCTTTATAACCAATACATGAATATATGATTAAAAAAAAAAAAAATTGAGTATCTCAATCTTGCTTATGTAATCCCGTAGTCAACTTGTTTCAACTGCATGACTTCTCCGTCGATATTATTCAACTAGTAACTGTTTCAAAGTAGTATCAGACTATCAGACAAACACGACTACCAGATATCTGATGCAGACTATAATATGAAATTTCATATTGTTAATGTACCAGACCTGTATTTTTGCCTTGAAAGAAGGACCAATCGAGGTACCCCCTATGAACGTCAAGCTACTCGCAAAAGCTAATTTATTTGATCAAATTCAGTTACATGCATTCAATGGTCAAACTAACTCTTTGGTATCTATTTGAGAACGATATACATATATACAAAGATACATAAGCCATCATCTATTTGGCACGGAAAAATATAACCTCTGCTTGTTTAAAGTATCTTCTTCCATCTTCATCAATGATGACCAAACTCAAATAGTTCTTGACGGTGAATAGATTTGTCTTTGTAGTTGGTGTGAGATCATAGCCTCCCAAGAATAAACGGATAGGTATCGTTTCACCTTTCACGGGCGAACCATCCATGATTTCGTATCTGATAGTGTTTGAATCGGTCAATTGATTTGGTACGTTTCCAACTGTTTCTCTTGTAATTAGACTTATCTCCATATGTTTGATTTTGAGTCTCGTTAACAAGAAGTAGATTCTCCCCACAAGAACATCTTTCAATGAGTATGTCGATTTGGAATACTCGAACTCAATATGTAAACAATTTTCGATACCAATGTCAAGTTTGATTGATTTTTTCAAATCGGTTGGATTGGTGTAAATATAGACCCAGAACTTCTTAACTTTGGTTATGTCGGCGCTTTTTCTCAATATCGAGATCTTGACGTAATAGTTGACATTCAGGTTTTTACCTTTGTAACTTTCGTATCTTTTTTCAACATCCTTAAAGCTGAAGTTGTACGTCTCACTATGCGTAAGTTCAGCAGCAGGTGCCAGATCGTGACTGAGGCATAGGAAATCGTCCTTTTGTCCATTTGACATCTCAATTGAACCGAACAATTGAGCTTTTATACCAGTATGCTCGACTCTCTTACCATCTTTCATTCTCACTGTAACAACTCCGCTAATTGTTTCCCCATCTTCATAAAGTGGCAGTTTGTCCTTCTTGCCCTGTGCAGACTTGACATCTATCTGATTGCGGCTGTCTTCACCATCAAGCCTTATTTCGAGATCCAATGGGGATTTGAAGAATAACGACATGTTTAACACCCCTTTAATACTTTTCTGAGTTCACTGACCAAGTACTTATCTTGAGCTTTGCACTATAGCAGACAGCAATAATCAAGCAGCAACGACCAAATGATTATATGAATTGAAGCGAATATTTGCACCGGTGATGGTATAGCCTCGAAACTTTGTCACAATAGGCATCTTCCTCACCTATTTCAATTGTACGAGAAGTTCATATCTGACTGCGTACGTCTCGACAGCACACACCCTCGGAATATGGCAACAATAATTAAATCCGGGGTATAATAATAGATCAAAAGTCACAATACATTTCAGGGCGCTTAAATTTAAGAGGAAGACAACAATTTGGTGATTGTTATACAATGAATAATGGCGTGAAATCGTCTTTTGGTAACCTGGAAAGAAGTTGGAAGTCTCGAAATGATGCTGGAAGTTTTTCATTAGAGGAATTGAAAACAACGGAAGCGCCATCTGAGGAATCAAGCGCACGTATAAGAGGGAATAACGAAGCTGGCAGCTCTCTACATCAAAGTGGCAATGGAGCTGGTACTACTTCAATGAACAGCATTGCATTGAGCAGTGATGATCTTATTCCTGACTATTCGGTATACTCCATAAATGACTACGATCAATTGGAACCTTCAATAGTTGATAGTGAAGTTTTGGGCTTAGCAACGAACAATACGATGCAGAATGTCGCTTCTTATGAGGAAAGTCTCAATGATCCACTTTTCTTTCTCTTATCTAGAGAGCAACATATCAAACAGCAACTCGAAAAAGACTTGGAAAAGCACATTCAGATTTCGAGAAAAGGTCTAAGTTCCTCAAATATTAGAAAGAACATAGAAAATTGTATGCGATCAAGCGCCATGTTATACCAAGCAGTGGCAGAACTTTACAACAAAGAGCTACAAAGGAAAAGAGTGATACTATCAACTTTTGAAGACTGGGAAAACAGCAAAGCTATTTTGAACAATAAGATTGAAGAAGTGCGTAGTGGGGAGAAGGGAGAAGGACACAGACTATTACAATTGACCAAAGAGGCTGACACAGTGGATAATGAGATTATCTCGTTGGAGAAACGCTTACAACAATTGAAAGAAAAACGAAAAGTGCTACAGAACGAAATAGCGCAATCGCAAAGTATCATCGAGAGTCGAGCATCGTCATTTGTGGAGTCTTTGAGAGACATAGAGAAACTGGAAGAGAAAGCGATCACCAAAATTTCGAAAGAACGTACATTTAATAGCGGACTATCTAATGACTCGGTTTTGTTCCGTGATAATAGTCAACCTGAGAACTTGATGGTGTCCTTTTTTTCTGGTCTATCGCTCCAAAAGAAGCATAATGTTTCACAATTACCAAATGGTGAACAAGTCTGTGAGATTCTCGGAAGACAAATAGAGTCGCTAAACGATTGTGTGCATGAATATAAAACCAAAGAGACCAAAGCAAGCGAGGCCTCTGTGATATGGTCGGATGTTTCTTTAAACTTAAACACTTTGGAAGGTAGCATTGCTGAGGTATTGAAGTCCACGAAGCCTGATACAGAAACTAAACAGAGCATTTTAGCTCTGTTGAATAAGTCAAAGGATCTGTTGCTAACAAGGGCTTCTTCAGTACCCACTCTGGATGCGTTTTTGAAGACTGCTATTGATAATGAATTGACGATTTTGGATCTTAGCATCCAAGTCTTGGACCCTAACAAAAAAGAACAAGACCTGGATCTTCACAAGCCCAAGTCACCGAAGTCCATAATTTCAGAGTCACCACCTTCCAAACCCAAACCTATCATATCCGAGAAGTCAGCGATGTCCTTTGCCGCTAATACAACCCACGCTGTGGGATCAGGAACATTTTCTCCGACGTCCAATTCGCTGAAGTCTTTGCAGGACAAAGTCTTTAATAGTGCTAAAAGTTACAAACAACGTGATAAACAAACCAAAAAAGATTAATCGTATATACATGTATTCATTAATGCAGATGGTATGACTCTATATGCCTTCTTATGATAGTTTATTGATGTTTAAATGATATAAACATGTGTTCATTTATATCGTCTCTTTCTCGAAGGAACAAATATATTACTCTCAGCAGCTCTCTTGTGAACATTCGGATCTCTGAGAGCTGATGGGCCAACAGGTGCCTTATTACCTCCATAAGAAGATGGACCAACAGGAGCTTTTGATCCGTGATACGCAGAAGGTCCCTTTGGGAGAACATTGTTCGTACTTGTTGGTAGAGGAAGCGATTGTCCTCTATCGTATCCCTGAGAAGTTGTCGACTCCGGTGTGTTAGAAGCTGAGGAAGCTTGTTCTGACGCATTTTTGCGTTGGTACCCTCCACCATCGGTGTGGCGGCCACTGTGGGCCTCACTAGGATCACCAAAGCTAATGTGTTTGGCTTGATTTTCCTTTGTATTAGTATCTTTGGAGGTTGTCACGTCTGGTGTGTTGGATGTGGATAATTTTCGTTGTTCTGACGCCTGTTTGCGCTGGTACCCTTGTCTGCCATCATAGCGGCCATTTTGGTGCCCACTAGCATCATTGAAGCGAGCGTGTTTAGACTGGTTTTGATATGCATCAGTATTTTGGTTGCCACCAACTGAATGATTATCTTTTGACACCCTTTTATAACCCTCATTTTTCATGACCTTCGGTTTCTTTGACCTTTTATTTATGAAAACTGAATTTTTTTTCCTCACTGGAAGAACCGAGCCTCTGTTGTTTGGTTGAGGTAAGGAAGAAGATCCCGTTGATTGCGGTCTGGCTGGCAACGAGTGCGGTGACGCTTTCTCAACAGGGGCAGATATAGTCGAAGCATTGCCAGCAGAGGCAGAATTGCTTGAAGAAACATTCGTTTTTTCTGAAGATTGTGCTTGTGTTCTTGGCTTTGTTTCTAGACGTTTGTGATCATACCGACCTTTCCTGTAGCCATCAGTGAAGCCTTGAATAACAGTTTCAAACATATCTCTTTCTTTTGCATCGTTAATCAAGTCATTCCACAGTTCATTTTTAATCAAACTGTTGTGGTTCCCCAAAATCCAAAGCGAGGACTTGGATCTTGTTAAAGCAACATTCATACGTCTGTAGTCTCTCAAGAAACCAACACCTGACTTATTGGCATCAGCACGCACACAAGACATAATAATGATCTCTTTTTCTTGACCTTGGAAACCATCAATAGTGTTGAAAGTAATGTCTCTTTTAATAGTGTTACCAAACTCCCTGACAAATGCTTGTTGAAGGGCTCTATTCTGTTCTTTATACGGTGTGATAACACCAATTTTATTTTTGTAGTCTACCCTCCTGTACTTTGTGAAGAGGGCATGAATAAGTTCCATTGCTATGTTGATTTCAACCCTGTTAACAAAGGAAAATGTTTTCGAGTTTTGACTTTCCTGCCCTTGTACAATATCAAAAAACTTGTATGGTGGGAAGAGTTCGTCATTATGCCATTCACGCTTGGTTAACAAGTCCATCGAGGGACCATCTTTTAAGTGGCCATCATAAAACTTTTTGGACGGAAATCTACTGATGGCAGAGTGCATACGGTATTGCACATCTAACAAAAGTGGTTTTGAATGACTGGTCATTCTCACAAACAAACTTTGGTCATATTTGGAGTCTGCAGCAATGGACGAAAGGACTGTTGGCGGTAATTGGTTTGGATCACCAACCATGATACATCTTTGACAACCATATCTCAACGGAATAATCGCTGACAGTTCAGTACACTGACATGCTTCATCAATAATGACAGAATCAAACTTTATACCTATATTGGCAACCATATCATGAGCAGCACCTGACAATGTCGAGCAAATAATATCAGCTTCATTCAAAATTTTCGCCTGAATGTTTCGTTTATTGATCTCACGGGATCTGTAGGCAGTATTACGTGCATCAATTTCTTGATCGATTTTGGCCTTGATAGTGTTGGCCTTCTGCCTTAAATCACGAATCTCCTTGTAAACAGACTCTTCAACCTTTTCCTTCTCATTGGAAATCTTTGCCCTGCGTTGATTAATCTCTGTTCTGACTTCGTTCAGCTGACTTTGTAGAAGACTCATATCTTCAGACTTTGAGGCGGAAGATTTTCCTAATTGAGCTTCCACTAGTTCCTCGAGCGTCATATCTTTGACCGCTGTGTTGATAGCATCAGTTCTACCTAATCTCACCAGCTTAGGAACATATTTGTCACCTTTTTCGTTCAACACACCATCCTTGAGACGCAGCACCAATTCATCAACAGCGGCATTACTTGGTGCACATACCAAGACTTTCTTGTTTTTGAAAACCGATAGGTTGGCTTTGGCATCGGTTGGAAGCTCTATAGCATTTTGAGTACGATATGTCGATAACATGTTCCCAATAATACCTAAAATAGTCTTAGTTTTACCAGTACCAGGTGGACCTTGAATAAGAAAGAACCCCTTGGATTTGGTAGAGCATGCAATAGCTCTTGCCTGTGACTCATTCACATCAAAAGTACTTTGGACCTTTTTTACTTCTTCCGTAGTAGCTAGGGCTGATGTATCAGGAGTTGCTTCCAAGATCTCTTTTGATAAATTATAGTACCTCAGACCATGTAGGGAGCTGTATTCTCTTTCAATGGTGGTCATCTGCATAACTTTCATCATTATTACAGGTGAGTTTGGGGTCAAAACGTTATTGAGTGCGGCCGATCTGGAAACTCTTAGTGTAACGTCAGCATTACCACCTTTGGCATGTTTAATTTCTGTCACCTTTGCGAGACATGTGACTTTTGCGTTTTGGACACTGGAGCGAGTAAGATTGTCTGATCCATCGTGCAGAGCAAGAACCGTCAAATCAGACTCTGTGATACCCTTTTCGGTTATTTCTGTCTTTGTCATAGTGAGGAACACTTCGAAGAAATTATCAACTGTAGTTTTAGATGCAATGTTCACAACAAAAGGCTTATCACTTTCTCTCGTTTTAGCACTCAAAATTGCCTGCCAACATTCTAATAGCAATAATGGTTCATAAGTCTTGATATATTCATCCGCCGAGTTAAATTTATCAGAGACGATAGGGTATGACTCCAAAGAACCCACAGGATATTCACTATCACTTTGGAACGACCATTGTAAAACTTTCTGGTACAAAGGTTTGACATTGACATTCAATCTCAGTCTACTATATTCTTCCTCTCTCTTCTTATCATCAATAGCACTTCTCTTTGGTCTTGTCAAACTTTTCTTTTCGTTAATAACTTTGATGCCAGGCTCCTTCTTCTTGCTTGGTAGGTTGAATAACGCGTGGACATCTTCATCTTCAGATTCATCATCAGAGCTATCAGCCTTTGCAGAAGGTTTTGGATTTGTAGGTGGCCTTATGTTGAAACCAGAAGGTCTTGCTTCGTGAATAACCTTGTTTTTCATTTCAGCTCTTGCCCTTTCCAAGGCAGTCATTGGTAACTTAGGCTTAGCTGGGGCAACTGGGGCCACTTTAGACAGACTACCAAAGTTTGTGATTTTCCATTGTCCTTTGGCGGTTGTACCAACAGAAGAAGAATGAACCGTTGAAGTGGATGGTGTAGCAGCTTGAGGAGTGATGTCTCTGGATGAAGCACTTGACTGGGCAGCTTGTTCAGCTTGTTCTTTGAGCCTTCTAGCTTGTTCAGACTCCTCAACAGTTTTTTCGACAAGATCTCTATCGAATTGCTTTGCCTTTTCAATTATTTCGGAAGACTGTTGATCTGTAAGCTTATTGTTAAACTTTTTAGCCCTGGACCCATATTTTGCAAGTAGAACGACAACATTCGAGTCTAGCTTTAAATCTAGTTCAATAGCTAGATCAACAGTGGAGCTGATCAATTTCACACAAGAGGCCAAAAGACCGGGATCACTAAGTCTCAACCACACCAACATATACGGAAACGTGCTTGTAACTTCAAACATAGTTTGCTTTGAGTCTTTATTAGGGTAGATTTGGTTGATAGTTTTGAAGCACTCTAGTAAAGACTGGGAAAGATCTAAAGTGTCTCTTGTGAATTCAACCAAGTCATGCTCTGGATACTTGTTGGCCCATGTTAGTGTTTCAATGTAAATTAGTTCTAAAAACTTCCAACATCTGTTCCAAAAGTCAGCTAGAGCTGTCTTCACAGCAGTGGTGAAGTGTGTGGTGTTATTAAATATACCATCGATCTTGTTGTTCAAAGCATAGATAACATCACTCAAAACCTTAACAGCTCTTGGACATGGCTCATAAAATTTGATAAAGATCAAATTCGTCAAATTGCTATTGATAGCTTTTATCCCGGCCTCCAAGTTGTTCATTAAAAGATCATGGATACCTTCAAGTCTCCCAGATGCATCAAACGTTTCGTAAAGGATATCAACAGCAGATTGATATAGGGCAGAATTTGAAGAAAAGATACAGGACCAGTATCCGTTAAGACTTTTAGGATTGGAAAGAATCATCTTCATATTTTGGGTATCGATATCACTGAAATTGACAAAAAATTGCTGTAGAAATCCTAAAAATTGATCCGCTTCTGCTTTGAGAGCACCGATTGATATTATACCAGAGACATTATCAAACGAAGATAGAAGCTGGAATGCCAACTCACGCTGGACAGCGAAATTTTGTTTCAATATAGCCTTGAATAAATCAGGAGTGAATCTCAAAGTCGAAGGTTTTTCACCATTCTTGATATCGTAACTGTTTCTCGCAAATGACAAGATGTCGAATCTCAAAGCCCGACATATAACCTCAGTTGATTTCTTGGAGATGTTGCTGTTTTTCTCCTTTTCTGAAGGAGGGAAAAAGATGGCCCTGTATGTGGAATAGTCGATAAATCTGATAAGTTTTTGATCAACCACAACTCTTGAATCACTTCTTAGTAGCAAATCAGTAGCGAAATGTTTCCCGTATAGTTTTTGATCGATATCCAAACCTAATGCAACCAAGTCACAAGCTTTGGCGAAAATCATAGCCTTGTTATCCAAAGAGATAGAGTTCGGACTTTCCATATGGGATATCAGATTCAAAGCAAGTCTATTCAATGCTTGTTGCTTCTTGGACGAGGCCAATGTGTCCATGAATGGATCAATCCAGGAGATGACATCAACAGCGGATGCATTTTGATTCACATCAACTGAAACATCTGGTTCTGAAGGTAAATGTGATAAACATTGAACAAAACTAGGAGTTCCTGTTATGGTCTCGATAAAATTATGGAATGTGTATGATGATGTGTGGTTCCAGAACTTATCTTGCAGCTTGAGGATAATCATTCTGAAGAACCTTAGGATGTATGGTAAAGGTTTCACATAGTAAGACATGATATGTGTTTGCATGAGTTTCAACAATGGAACTATCTCATAGCTCAAGACTTTCTGGACGGATGCAATATCTTGAGGCAAGGACAGCTTGTTCACAATAGCATCCGTATCGTATAACTGTATCACAAGTAACATATTTCTGTAGAAATCTTCACAAGTTTGATCATTGAAAAAATGAGGAGCTTGAATGTTGAGAAAATGCACGGTGTATTCTTCCAAGATATCTGATGGAACATTAGGGATATCCATGGTGGATTGTTTTGATATTAATTGTAGCTGTTTGCAGGCCCATTTCCTCTGCACATTATCTCCACTGAACAATAGATATATATAACCAGGCGTAACAGTGGTAGCCACTTGAACAAACTTGTGATCAATTGACAATAGGAAATATAGGATCTCATTGAAAAGAGTTCTCAGTTCACTATTTTCTCTGAACATACCAGGACCGCACAAACATTCAGCAACACCCATCAATACACCTCTCGGTACCGCAGCTGATGGGTCTCTTGATCTCACGTCTTTAAATTGTGCCCAATCGTTCTGGAGTCTTTCAAGTAGTCTTTCAGATTCCCATTTTAGGATTATTGATATGAATTGTTGAATGCTGGAGGCATCTATTCCTCTTTCAATGGCAAATGTCATCTTTAGCTTAGCTCTCCCTCTGTGGAATAGCGCTATACATTTGGAACAAGTGTCTAAGGAATGTGCCACTTTTTCCTTATACCAGGTCAGCGCTTCGCTCTCTGGGAATGAGAATAAAATGAGGGTATGGACACTTGAATGGTACATGGACTTGTCGCAGAAAAGGTGCTTGTCTTGATAGTTTGCATGAATGTACTCCATGGCTTTTTGCAAAGCTAGTTGTTGTAGCGCATCATCGCTGGCATTCTTGTGAGAGTCTCTGATGGTCTTTATTAGGTCCTGGAACTCATCATCGAGATCGCCAATCACTTGAACCTCTGGTGTAGCCGACATGCTAGTAGAAAGCCGGTGAAACAGTAACTATGAATGAATGGCAATCGATGGCAGAATGACTTGATTGTTCTCTACCAATACAAGTCGTTTGCTAGTATGGTATATGATGGTATGCAAAAAGTCAAAAAAATAGAGCTTAACCTCAAGTTTATAACCACGAAAAAAAGAGCGCGTGAGGCAAGCGCGCTGTATATAACTAGACTGTCTTTACAATTAGCGACAGCAGTGGAAACTTGATGGTTCTGACTGTCTCTCTTCGTTGCTCTCACAGAATTATTTCTAGTTGATCATAAAGTATCAAAACGTACTCGCTACAAAAAATTAGACGCCAAAATTGTCGCGATTTTAAGGACCGTGATGGATCATCTGGTATGTGCACACACTATGGAGGGCTCACATAGTTCATTAATATTTGCATTATTGGGCGCCAGTACTATCTGATACTGTTTGATCTCTAAGGGGAAAGTGACTACAAAAGAGCTAATATGATAAATATTCGAGGATCTTGTCCCGGGACCTTCGAAAATCCTGCCTTCAAGGGCATTGCCGATGTTCAGCTCAATGTTGATACTGGCTCTCTCGGAGGTATCGATGCTCTCTCGAAAAAAGTGAAATTTCCAGGTATGGAGCTAACTTTAATATCTTCCAGAAACACACCAGAGTACATTCTTCCACATATCAAGAGCAATTGAGCACTTTGAATACGTGCTAATTTATCAAAAGTTTCTCATAAGCGAAAGAAGAGTCATATCTAAAAGATGAGGTGAGTATCATTTGGGATCTATGGTAATGATAAAGGGGGTGATCTGTTATCAACTAACACATCTTTACACAGTGGTCGTTTTGTTCGTGCTTCCAAGTATCGCCACGTTTACGGTCAGCCTTCCAAGAGGGAAAACTGCTATGACAATATCAGAGTTACCACCAATGCCTGGGACTCAAACGTCATCAAAGTAAGTGTGATCACCTGAACAGACATAAACATCGATTATCCATACTAACTCCCCCATAAAGGCCAATGGGAAATACATCTCTGTGAACTGGAACTCCTCCGGTGGTGGTGCCTTCGCCGTTATCCCAGTTAACGAAGTTGGTAAAGCTCCAGATAAAGTTCCATTGTTCAGAGGTCATACTGCTGCTGTGTTGGATACCGACTTCAACCCTTTCAATGACAACATTATCGTTTCCGCTTCAGATGATGCCAAAATTGGTCTATGGAAAATCCCAGAAGATTATTCATTTCACCATTATCTAGATGACCAAGATGAAGCCAAGGATATCAAACCAGTCGCTTTGTACGGTGGACACAAGAGAAAAGTAGGTCATGTTCAATTCCATCCTGTCGCTGAGAATGTTGTTGCATCCTCCTCTGCTGATTATACTGTCAAGTTATGGGATATCGAATCTGGTAAGGATAACATCACTTTAGCTCACAAGGATATGATCACCTCCTTCACATTTAACTACAATGGTAACTTGTTGGCCACTACATCTCGTGATCGTAAACTTCGTGTCTGGGATATCAGAGCCAACAAAATCGTTAGCGAAGGTCCAGGTCACTCTGGTGCTAAAAACTCTAGAGCTGTTTGGTTAGGTAACTCAGATCGTATAGGTACCACTGGGTTCTCAAGATTATCTGATCGTCAATTAGGTGTCTGGGATGCTACCAACATCGAGGCTGGTCCAATTGGCGGGTTCTACACCGTTGACTCTTCAGCTGGTATTATGGTTCCATTTTATGATGATTCAAACAAGATTTTCTACGTTGGTGGTAAAGGTGATGGTAACATTCGTTACTTTGAATTCCAAGACGATGAATTGTTCCCTCTTTCAGAATATCAATCAACCGATCCACAAAGAGGTCTTGCTGTGGCTCCAAAGAGAACGGTCAATGTTGCTGAAAATGAAGTTTTGAAACTTTACAAGACCGTTCGTGACTCTATCATTGAACCAATTTCCTTCATTGTCCCAAGAAAGTCAGATAACTTCCAAGATGATATTTACCCAGATGCCCCATCTGATAAAGCTGCCTTATCATCAGAAGAATGGTTTGGTGGTAAATCTGTTGATGGTCCAATCTTATTCTCAGTGCAATCTTTGTACGATGGTTCCGATCCTCATTTCAGAGCCTCTGAAACCGCCCCATCATCTGCTCCATCATCTGCCAAGCCAGAACAAAAGGAAACTAAGCCAGTTGAACCAAAAGAGGAACCTGTCAAAGAAACTGTTACTAAAGAAGTCAAGAAGGAGCCAACTCCAGAACCAGTAAAGGACTCACACCGTGGTATTGCTGACCTTTCAAAGAACAGCAGCGTCGATGCTCTACTCAAGAAAGCTGCTGATTTAGACGAGGAAGAAGAAACTAAGACCACAGGTGCTGTGAAGGACGATGAATGGGATGATGGTGATAAGAAGAAGCAAGTTAAGGTAGAGGCTAAACCAGAAAAGAAGGAAGAAGCCAAGGCTGAAGTTAAAGCTGAATCCAAACCTAAGGAGGAGCCAAAGGTTGAACCAAAAGCCGAAGCAAAAAGTGAACCAAAGACTGAACCAAAAGTGGAACCGGCCCCATCTGAAACTAAGGTCCAAACGCCTGAACCAAAGGTTGAGACCAAAGTTGAACAAAAGAGCGAACCAACGGACACCGCTAAAACTGAAGATGCTTCCGCTGATAAGAAACCATTAACATTGAAAGGTTCAATTACCAAGATCTACGAAATTGCTGAGACTCTAGAAAAAACCGTTGAGAAGTTGATAGCAGCCAACCTAGACAAGGATGAACGTATCAAAGCCCTAGAGGTTAAGGTTCAAGAATTGATCGACAAAAAATAATAGATCGTCTGTGCTAAAAGTATGATGTGTATTAGAGGCTGTTGAATTGTAATAGTATTTGAAAGTAAGATAATTTGTAGTACAACGAGCGTGCAGTACGTATAATATTTAACATGACATGGATTTGAAAGTAAGATAATTTGTAGTACAACGAGCGTGCAGTACGTATAATATTTAACATGACATGGTTATGAAGCCCTCCCACCGGAGAGCAAAAAAAATCTTCCCCGCCAGGAGTCGAACCTGGAATCTTCTGGTATCAGAAGTAACTACATCGTAGCCAGACGCCGTGACCATTGGGCCACGAGGAACAGATTTTGATTTTTCGTAGAGAAAATAATACCCTGTAGACAGGTGCTGACATAAGCAATCTGTCAGCAATTTTGATTACATAATTATCTCGTAAGCAATATTTGATCTTTTCCTTTTTCAAGTATATTAAGGATTGGAAGGTTCCAGTTTACAAACCAATTTTTTTGCTTAGGGTATAACCATCACATTCCAAACAACAACAAAAAGACCATTAGCACATTCTGTTTAGCTTTCAACTCAAAGGGATAGTGACAGCTTAGTATCATCTTACACTTGGAATAGATATTGATAGAGCGCTTAGTGTTCAAGAGCATAATTACATCTCATTATTTTTCTGCTTTTTGCCATTACTCATACAGCATTCCACATCAAAGTCAGACAGAAACAGTACACAAATCTTCGCTTTTAATGAGTTCCGTTTTACCAACCTCATTCTCATGGGGATTTGATCCAAAGATCCAAGAAAACACTACAAATGAGGTGCACCCAAAGGATAATTCACAATGTCGAAGTCATCAGCTCATGAATGAAAAAATAAATCAAGAGGCTCTTTTGAATTTACAAATGGGCGCCTCTTTGAAGTCCAAGAGAAGGCATAACGATGAAGACCAAGAAGTGACTTCGAACACTCAGAGAAAACCAAGCATTAGCAAGAAACATGATAAATTTCGCATCACTAAAAAAGAGGTGTCACACAAACGTACAAGAGTCCCAAAGATTCTCGGTCAACCTTTACCAACAAACCGTTTAATTGAGGTTTTGGATAAGAAGAACTTACAAGAACTTCTCAGTAACTTGGTCAACTTGCACCCTGAGATTACACAAGATCTCTACAACTGTGCCCCAAAACCAACTGTGGCAGGGGCCATTGAAATTTTAACCGCCAAAGTTGAAAACATGTTGAACGAACTACCATACAAAGTTGATGCTACATCAGAGTATGCATTTTTGAGAGTCAAGCCATTGATTGACGATTTCTTGTCTGCCCTATCGGATTATACACTTCATTTCCTACCACCAGTGGAAACACAGCCTGCATCCTCATTGGATTTCCTTGATCAAGCTACTAATTTATTGCATAAACTACCAAACTTCAGCAAATTATCAAACAACTACTTTAAACAATTGGCATATGAAAAACTCTCACATACCTGGTGTATTTGCTTGAAAGAGTTTATTAGAGGATCCAATTCTACCAATAATGCTGGTATCTTGTTGTTGATCAACAACAATTGGGAGAATAAATTGAAGAAGCATAATGAAGACTCTAACAACAAACTTGAGGCAGTGGTTGAACTGTTCAAGGAGGAAGTTAGTTGGTTAGGTGAAGAGTTTAATGAACGTGGAAAAGTTTCAAACAATTTCAGCCCACATAACAGTCCAGTGCATAGTTTTAAGACAAAGAATTTGTTGAACGAATTCAGATAAGTTGACTGGACAATACACTAATGGTCTAGGGATTTTGAAAGACGATTGAAGACTACATTTTTATTTTGGCAGCTGGGTATTTGAGGGCGGTTTGCATAGTTAACAATTTTGCATTGATAATGGAATCACACCTGTGCGTAATGTGAATAAAGCACTGGTTTATATAGTAATTAATATACACTCATTTGGATTTATAAACTTGGAAACACCGTTAGAGTATGAAATCTGTACATAGGAATCAGGATCGATAATAGCTGGAATTTCCAAACCCCGGACTATTCTGCCAATGGTTGTCGTGCAATTCGATTTTTCATCTCTTCCTACATACACTGTAAGTTATCAACAGATTTCTTAAGTTTGGATCTAGCATTTACACTGAATCTCCCAGCACAAACATAATGGCTGGTCTTAAACCGCTACATCATGATCCCAAGAGAGTAGAAGAGCTAAATAAAGAAGTATGAATCAGTTCTCTTCGGGACTTCAGCATTCCATAGACTCACAGAATTCAGATTCACTAACACAGTTGCGACAGCTGATTTCAGCAGGGCTCATAGGTGCCGGAAAAGGTGCCTTAATAAGTATATCATCTGGATTGATCCTAAGACTCATAAGCAAAACATATCGTCACGTTAGAACCCCTGTCCGTGTGTTTTATCATGCTGCTTGGATCAGCGCTGGGGCCGTATGGGTTGCTGAAAGAAAAGTGCTAGAGTTTGAACAGAGAGTCTCTAGGGAGGAAGAAGTGAGAAGATCAAGGATCTTGGATGAAGCTGCAGAGAGAGGTATTTTCTTAGAAGAAGATAAGATAGATCTACGTTCAGGTACATATAGATAATAATATGAGATACACAAATTTAAACTTCGAATTATTGATTACTATGTTTCTTCTTCTTGTGTAAGAATGTGTCATCAAGTCGACTTGATGTGAATGTCTGATTCTGGCCCCATTCACTTTGTTGGACCCCATTCGCCAATTCAACAACTTTGGTTAAATCATCAGTCAACACTGGACTACCCATTCTCAACAGCTCAATCTGTTCAGAGTTCATGGTCTGATGAAGACTTGATGGTTTCAACATAATTTCAACCACACGGAATGATTCTGATGTCCATAACAGAAATTTGGCCAAATCAGCGTTGGCGCTGATACACGTTACATCTTTGATAGACTTGCCTTCTTCATCTAGAGTCGAGACAGATATCGGAGATGCCCAACTCGAGCTCCACAGCGTAATGGAGTCTTCTGTTGTGATCAGTAGTGTTTCATCACTTGTAAGCCGTATATCCAAAATCTTTAAATCCGTGACTATCACTTGTACTGGATACTTCGACGTCTCTTGATCATTTTGTGTCTTCAAGTCCCATACAAAGACTGTTGTTGGCATAGATCTTGTAACCACAAAGAGGTGTTCATCTTTAGTAGCCAGGAACTTGAATATACCACTTTGTAGCAATGGCAAACCGTCAATCTTCGGGAGCGTGTATGTGACTTTCTGCACATAACCATCTCTCGACCCAATTTGCCTCCAAATAGTTGTTGAATCATCCACATTGCTTGAATGCTTTAATGTATAAGTGATACCCAGACCAGTCAAATAATCAACCCTGTGTATATTCTCATAATGGTCACTGACAAGAAATGAGCCATTGTTTAACCATTTGGCCTGTATTGCACCTAATGGATCCAATTCATAGTCTTTGAATTGGAAAAATGGTTTCCTTTTGTTCATCTCGTTGTTAAATAGAGAGTATACTGACACACAAACACCACTTCCCAATGAACAATCGTTACATAAAATCCATTGACCATCATTTGACCACTCAATTGTGTCAGATAGTTGAGTAATATAATTCAACTCAATAGTATTGAACCGCGTGAGTGCATTCTCTTGGTTCATGTAATTTTCAAGACGTATCCCGTCATTACCATGTGAAGTTATAAACGAAACGATATTGGAATTCGGTCTATAAATAACCTTGTTAAACATTGGCTTCTCAATGGTCAAGATGGGTAGTGAATAATCCAATGAATACACCTGTGCGCTGATCCCGAGTTGTGAAAAGATTATTATCTGTCTTGACCCCTTATACGCTGTCTCTTTGTTACCACTAGCATTCCCACCATCTGCACTTATCCCCTTGGGTAGCCATTGAAACTTTTCCACTCCAAAGACCTCATCTGCCGTTATGATAATATCAACACTTTCGTTGAAAATATCATAAATCTTCACCGTATTGGCGTTCGCAATCAGAACGGCTATCTTATAGGACTGACCATCATACAAAGGCTCCCACTCTAGCTGTGTGATCTTCAAGAAGGAGTGATTTTGTGGTTTTCTCAACTGGACTTTGATTATATGCTCCACTGTTAATGAATCAGCATTTCGTATCACGATCTTTGAGCTGTTGATATAAGCAATAAATCGACCACATGGAGACACAGCAGGACTCAGTGACGAGAATGAGAAGCTCGAGGAGCTCGTAACATTGGCCATCGTGCTCTTTTAATCTGTTTTGTGACAAAGATCTGAGCATTGTAGCTGAAATGTAAACAAAGCATTTGACCTTATAATACTTTCGCGACTAGCTCTCTCCGTAGAAGTCAATGGGATAAGTAATTATTTATTTATTCATCAATCAACCAAATCATTTATGGTCTGGATGAGCTTATCGGCGTATACAAAATTCTCAAATTCGGCTATTTTACTGTTATGAAACGAGCTATCAAACGTCTGTATCACCTTGTTGTATGAAGATTTAACAGCGTTCAACATCTTACCTCGAAGAGAGCTTCTCTTGAGTCCTAAATGCTCCGAAAGCACGGTCATAGGCTCATTGACAAGCGTCATAGTATCATCAACAGCGTAAGCTCCAGTTTTCTCTATGTACTCTGTTGGATTGTTGATGTAATGATCACCAGAATCTATGATGAAACCTAGTATCTTATGAGAATGACTAGATCTAAACAATCCTCGCACAATGTTCAATTTTAGCTGGTAGTTCAATTGTGTGATCTTTCCCAAATCAATCATAATCTTTAGTTGATCAGGTCTGTGGTCAGATGCCAGCTGGATCAAGTCCAAAATTGTCTGTAGCATTGTTATACTCGGATCCAAGTCCTGTAATGTTTGTAATATCAAGAATGTATCTTTGTTACCCATTGTCCCTGTTATAGAAACATTACCCATTGTGGTAATTGATAAGAAATAATGTGGATCTGCAGCTGCTGTTATAGCGTCTAACGCTTTCTCAATTTTGTGTGCGAGTATATTCTGCGGTAGGGACATCGTTATACTGAAACAATTAAACCCCACAGGGAACGGCACACCACTGACTAATTCACGATGTGTTTGAGATTGAGCATTATCGGAGGCAACAATACCCATTGTGAAGAGATCATTGTAATACTGACCGGATAAAGGGTCACTAATGGTGCTGACTAGTGGTGTCAAATTTGCCAATTTCAACAAGAATTCTCTAGAATGAGATGAACCATTCAATGCTAATGAAGAGGTAGGAAAATAATGACCTAGAGGAAGCGGATTCCCAAGATTCGTATTCATCAAGAGTTTAACATTCGGTAGAGTAGTAGGACCCGATGTGTATATTTTCCTTATCTTGTCGGGTAGTTGATCTAGTTCAACAACTTTAGGGTTAATTTTAACTTTGGAAGGCCCTGACATTCTATGATGTATCCAATTAGCACATGCTTCAGCTTGCAACTGATTTTGTATCCTACTAGGCCCAGTGATTATCAACATTTTTTGTGGTCTTTCCTCATCAGTGTTATTGATCATTTCGACAACTTCATCTCTTGAATTGATGATCTCTTCTTTCAAATCCTCATCAGCTGGACATAAAAACTCCTTCACAACAATCGGCTGAGTCAAAGCCACTCTATCTCGTTCTTAAAGTGGATCATCGTTAGTGTCCAGAATGTGTGGAGTTGAAATAAATCAATAGGTATTAAATACCATTAAGACAGTCAATTGACCTCGTTGAAGAGGCTGAAAGCGGGAAATCTTTGATAGTGGTCCAGCGATCCGCTTCAAGGGTTAAACATTCGTTCATTTTGAACTGGATGGCTCTTTTCTGGATGTTTCTATCGCCGCCATTCTTCAATACTCTGCTGTACATCGTGAAAGTCTTGATGTTATTTTTTTGACTGAACACAAAAACCGAGCATCTAATATCGCAAAGTACATCAACTGCTAACTGCAAAAAGCGATCAAAAGACCGAGAATTTCAGTATAAAATGAACCAGAAGAAGTCAGAAACGTTTATTAGTATGTCGTGGATGCTCTATATTGGATATTAAGGCTGGTTACTAACCTTTTAACAGAGAAGGTGGATGCTAATACAGAGCTATTGATCTCGAGGTTTACTAATATAATAGACTTATCAGTATGTCAGATATCCTCACTCACATAAAATTCAAGACCAATCATTACTAACAGTTTAATTAAGGCCTCGACAAGCTCTCTGGAAGTGCAAGCTTCGGAAATGCTTCAAATCGAATCATGTGCCCAAACAATGGTGAGACTCATTGAGGAATTGTTATCAGTCTCAAGAACTTTGAAAGAGAGCTGGATATTGGGACAATTACCAGAGTATAAACAGATCGAGGACCCAACGATAGGAATCCACGAGAAGGTGAATAAGGTGTTGGAAAAAGTGTTGAATGTTAATGTGTATGAAGAGGAAGCATCTGAGGAGAGTGAAGATGAAGAGCCAATAGAACAGGAGCAGGAGCAAGAGCCAACTGAAAAGAACGAAGGAGAAGGTAAAGATCCAGAAAAGGACGCGGCAGTGAAGGAAGAGGAAAAAGACGAAGAAGTTAAAGATCAGGCTGAGGAAGAGAAAGCCGTATCTCCTAAAGATGATACAACCATTACCACCAATGGTACAACTGATCAACATCGAGAATCAGCCACTGAGATCAAGCAGGAAGACCAACAAGATCAACAACAACATAGCCAAAGTAACCCATCACAAGACCAACTACAACCCGAGAATGACGATATCATCGATATCACTGATAATCCAGCTTTTGACGATATGGATTTCTCACAGTTTGATCTAGGGATGAATGACGGTGGTGAGAATGATGATGTGATAATGATTGATTAGAGATCGTTGCTACGATTGTATAGTTGCGTGTATATGTACTATGAATGTTGTATTATTATTAATTATGTAAGTGTCAATATATTATGTCCCGATCTTAAGTGTATTGAGACTGATTTGTTTCCTTTGAACTGAAGTGTTTCCTTTATTTATTCTATACCTTATCTTTATTTTTTCCTTTCTATTATATCCTTTTATTAGTTTGCTTATTGTTCAAACACCGCCTTATTCCTCCCTTATCACATTGTTGTCAAAACATCATAAAACACATCCTCCTCATCATCATCACTCTCAAAACTTAAAGCATTCTCTTGCACTTTCTCCTGCTTTTGGAAGAAATTCCTTAATTCACCATTCAACTTGATATAATTCGATGATGGTCCCCTCGGTCTCTTATCGGTGATCTTGTACGAAATGCTATTAACCCCCTCCGAGGCTCTTGATGGATAAGATGGTGGTAGGAGGTCTAATGGATGTGTTAATGATTCATATGGGTCATCAGCTTTCAATAGTTCACATGAGATGGATTCGATTAGAGTGTCTTGGTTCAAGTAGTCGTCAATGGAGGAGGATGATGATGTAGAAGAGGCTGTTGTTGTGTTGACGAGTGTTGTTGTGCCCAATGATGATGATTGTGACATTGGTATGCTTGTAGGTGTGTTGTAAAGTGTTTCATAAATGGTTTCAGGCGTCTTTTGTTGTTGTTGTTGTTGTTGTTGCTTCTTCTTCTTATTCATCTTGATGACTCTTCTCTTCTTTGTCCCAGTTTGAGCAGGAACATCAACGTTTGGATACTTTGTCAAATCTGAACGTTGAATCATATCAACATAGCCACTAGAGGTTAGGGCAAACGTATCGAAATCAGCATTGACTTGTGATTTAACCATTGCTGGGTTCTCAATCAATGAAGTTGTTGAGTCATCTAGATGATCTTGAACAGAGACTTTATCCTCGACAAGACTTTTCTCCAGCTTTTCAGCTTCATCATCAAGACTATACGAGTGTAACAATTCCGGTAAATCATGCTTCAGGGCATCCATAACCATATTCATCAAATCACTCTTGATCATATCAAACAACTCATCATCCAAAAACTCATCTAGCGAGGTCTCCAAATCCAAATCGAAAACAGGATCATCGTTGAACACCATAGTGACTCTCCCATCGTTATAAACTAGAGTCAATATACAGTCAATCTTGACATGTTGTATCTTGACCTCCACTGGTAAGAAGATCGATTCATCACTTAAGACAAAGCCAGGTTTCGTGAACTGATCAAACTCTATAAGACGTAATGCGTTTGCCTCATAATCTGTCTTGAAAACAACATTTAGTTCACCTTGGTAATTGAATTTGAACAACCCTTTAAATTTGGTTTCACTTAGGTCGATAATCTCCAATATTTCAAACTTCGGACATGTTTCACCAAGGGATAAATGTGATATTGATAATGCAGCGGGGAGTTCAGGGATCGTTGCTGTGGATAGGATCTTGTTTATGGATGACTTGATGTCCAGTTTGGTCAAGTCTAGCCAGTTGAACAGGAAAGACATGGTGTATTATCAGGTAGTGGCTGTAGTAGCAATCAACAGGGTGTGTCTATGTGTCTAATCCCTGCTTTGGTGGGTATTAATATGGGGAGTGGTAGTGGTTGTCAGGATCTTTGTAGTAAATTTCGTGCAATCTCTGCGACTATTGTGTTCTTATACTCTAATAGGTACAACCTGTTAAGCCTTTGCTGGCTCTTTAAATAAATCCAGAGATGTGTTTTAATTTCTTATGCCACATGTTGAGACTCGTGCAGGTCTGGGATTATGGCACCGGTGCGGCCACGCTGAGAGGATTTCAGCTGGGTTTGACTGGTGTTGAGCTGAGAGAATAGGGGAATTACTAGTGGTATGGAGTGATTTGTTATGGTATTCTATTGATATTTGATCATTATTACTGTTGGTTGTCCCGTTGTGCTGTTGTTGTTCTGTTCCGCTGTGGTATTTCTCTTTATGTCCAACCGTTGAGCTTCGGATAAACCAACAGATTTCGAGAATCGTTTCCCTTTTAAACCACAAATCACAATGATATTCTACCTAGATTAATATACAAATAGTC
This sequence comes from Hansenula queroliae, assembly GCA_030674255.1. NCBI lineage: Eukaryota > Fungi > Ascomycota > Saccharomycetes > Phaffomycetales > Wickerhamomycetaceae > Hansenula > Hansenula queroliae. The sequence goes on along the minus strand of JAJLXP010000097.1, from coordinate 25,888 downwards.
CATAGATTAACAGTGAGTCTATACAAGAAGCAGAATCTCTCTCCACGACGTGCTCTTCCTGGTGCACCACCAGCCAGACTCCACAGAAGGATCAATCTGTTGAGGAACATCTGTATAAATCGAGGCAAAACACTTCTCCTCATCGTCACTCTCACCATCGCTAAAGTAATCCTTCTCATCTTCTCTCGTCAATTTCCCCCACTTGTGATACCATTTCGTTCTATGCCAATTCACTTTCCAATCCTCCAATTTCCCAGTGTATTTCTCATTCCCGAAATTATAGTGATCATCTGTATGTAATCTGAATTCGTACCACCTCAACTTGTTCTCCTTATAGGGCAATAGGGCTTTCTCCACTGCCTGTTTCAAACTGCAGTTGAAATCAGCAATCTCATACATCTCTTTGTATGTGACATATTCGTATAATTGTGGTGGACCATAAAGTGTTGGACCTTTTTTCAAGTATCTAATGTATGAGATAAACATGTACACCACAACACCAAAGCATAGTGCGAGTATACAGCCAACTGGAATATAAATTATGAGACTGTTTACAATGTGTTGCACTTCAGCACCGAAATCCCATTCTTCAATGAACACAGCGCGGCAGAAGTCTTTGAATGTTGTCATGTTGGTAGTTGATAATCGTTATTGAATGAATAATTGAATAAGTGTAATGAAGAGAGACAGGTCTCAGGAACCAATCATCCTTATATACAGGTTCTTAATAAACACCTCAACATATGTTGTACTCATCATCATCCTCTGAGAAAATATACTCTCTCAATCTTTAAAAAGAGAAGAATAAAAAAAATTCTCTCATATTATTTCCTGTCTAGTCCAATCTTTCAACTCCGAGGTATCTTTACTCACAACACGAATCATAGTATACAACACTGGGACTTTCATAACTTTATCCAATATCTCATTTTTCTTAATCAACGTCTCGTAGAAATCCAATTTATTAAACTGTTCAAATTTCAACTCTGTCAACTCTGTCAATTTGGATTTGAAAATCTCAATGATCGTGGTTAATTTCTGGATGTTTTCACCTGAGCCCATCAATAACAATGGTTGGACATTAAATTTATCCTTCTCAACGTGTTTGATCAATTGAGTTATTCTCTTTTGGATTTTATCATTCTTCTTGATGATTATTGATCTCGCATTTGAGGTGATTGGCGATGACTTGATGGATTGTTGGAAATGGTCCTCTCCTTGACTCGAAGGTGGGTTAGGTTTGGTTTTCTTCAACGGTGGACCGGAAATGGAGTCTTGACTGCTCATCTTTGTACTGTAAGTGATTTATATTAGTTAATTCTTAGTACTCATCAGAACATACTCATCAATATCCATACAAAATATTTTTTTCATAGGTGTTTGAGGTTTGCAGATTCCATTCGCGAGCACATACAGAAGAAGTGATATCAGCTGGAATCCTGCACTACAACATATATAGCTTCCATTGAATATGATAACAAATTGTCCTTTCATTAGTCATTACACAAATTACAGAAACGTATCTACCATTGAAGAGCTCAATCATCTTACAACTCGTTTTGTCCTCTTCTTCTTCTTAAACTCATCTTCATGATCGACCATGAATTGTATCTTCAACTTGATCTCATACTTGTCACATTTGAGATACTCCAACAGCCTTTGATTGAATATTGACAAATCGTTTGATTGCTTGTACTTTTTGAACGCTTTGATGAAAGCTGTCCATTGTGGTTTACACCAATTGTCAGGGTCTCCCAATTGTTCCACTGGGGTTGATATGGTAGTTTCCTTGGGTCTTGGAGTAGGGTCTTTTGGTTTTGGTGTTGGATCTTTGCGGACATGTGATTCATCATGCGACTTATCTGCTGGTCTATCTACCGGTCTATCAATCAAGGTAGTCGATAGTTCCACTGGACTCTTGATTGTTGAAGATTTCACGGGTTTTGCTATTATAGAAGAAGCCGGCTTTGTGATTTCTGGCTCTTTGATCAGATCAGATATATCATCAACAATGGAAGCTGATATTTTGGTAGATTTGTTCAGTGATTGTACCGCTGAAAGTGAAGGATACAACGACTGTTTCCCTTCTTTCAACAAATCATTATTCTGCTTCTTGATTGGTGATTGTGGTATAATTGGATAAAGTGATGGTTTCACTTTCTTGTTTGTTGACGTTTCAATTGGAGAAATTGCCCTTTTCACACTACCAGTTTTGGTACTGATCAAAGTCTCGTGCTCATTGTTTAGTGCGACTGTTAGTTCAGGGACAGGTTCTTCATCACTTGAGTCAAATCTCGACAGATTCAGTTGATCGTGTGATGTTTTCTCTTTCGATGAATCTTGTTTACTCGTAGTTTCTGGCTTGTATTTTGAATCATCAATTAGAGGATTCTTGATAAAGTCATTCAAATGGTTGAAGCTTTTCTCATTCACCGATGTTTTCGACAGTGTGTCAAATATGTCTGTACGTTTGTTTCTTGGAGAGTCATAGTATATTGGAATTGGCAGTTTGCTTGTGCTTTTGCTAGCTGATGAATGCACATTATTGGCAGTACTTTTGGGTAGAGACTTCGATGTCGTTGTATCTGACCTTATATGTTGTATGACATCATATTCATCATCGTCAAATTCCTCCACAACAGAGTTGTTGGTAAAAGATCTCGGTAGAGAGGTGCCTCTTCTATTAACAGAACTGAAAACGTTATTCATTGTAATATTACTGCTCTTGATCGGTGTACCTTGATCTTGTGCCCTTGGAGGTGATATCTTGGGGAAAGATTGGGTAATATGCTTATTACTTTTCACAGCAGATGGCATATTCGATGAAGATCTTCTTAAGTTTTCCTTAGGGTAGATATGTTTTTCTGGACTGAGTATATCACTGGGTATTTCACTTAATAACGTGTTATCACTACCGTGTGAATAGTCATCATCATCAGCCGCCGCGTTAGACGTTATGCTATGGTTTATATGCCCGTTTGTAACGATCTTCCTCCTACTGGAGTCCAACTTCTTCCCAGGCGTCCCCTTGCGTAGCGGTTTTTTCGGTGATGATTTTAGCGGTGCCTTAACAGTGCTCAGATCAGCTCCACCAGCGACAGCACCAGCAACATTACTCGTGTCCACATCAGTACCATTACCATAATGCCTCATAGTCTTCACTGGCGACGTGACGATATTGGAATCGTTCTGCTTAGGATACTGCTTGCCATTACCATTATCCGGGGTCTGCGACTGTCTCTTCTTGCTTCTGCTCCTGCTCGGCGTCAACTTGTTCAGCACGGCGTTGTTCGTGTACGCCTCCAAGTTCGAGCTAAGCTTCTCCCTGATGAACTCCTGTGACATTTGCTCTTAGCCGCCCTGTTCAACAATTGAATATCAGTGGATTTCCCTGTTGATTTATATACAAATTGACTAAAAATTCATTGTTTTGATCTGTCTTTTTTTTTTAATTTTTAATTTTTAGGGCTCCGCGAATCCGTTCTGCATTTTTTAAAGAGGCGAATGTTTTTTGTAACAGAGGCAAAATTTAACAAGGAGTTTTAAACGAAACAGTGGAATTTAACACTAAGAAACAGTGAAGAAATCAACACACATCTCAACAGCTACACAAGGAATTGTTCTATCTTATAAATCAAGGGGAAGAATAACAGCCAATTGCATCACAGACCACCAATAACTACACATCTCCTACTCTAGAAAGTGCTATAGCAACTACATTCAGATTCCATTCCAGTCTCTATTGATTTACGTTTCAAATAATCAATTCAAAAGGCTGTACCCACATAACAACGAGACAACCCAGAAAACAAGTGGCAAAGAAAAAAAAAACTTCACTGCTCAACTTGTCACCATCTTCTATACCAAGAACTTATCAACAACAATTGCATTTAATCCCCATCACACCTATCAACTAAAGAATAGTATCATCATGACCTCTCAATCAGTTGCTCCAGATGGTTCACTATCACCAAACACCAACACATCCACACAACACCGTCGTCGTTCCTCATCAATCATCTCCCATGTGGAGCCGGAAACTTTCGAAGAGAAAATCGATCAAGAGTCCACTCCAAATCTAAATGCCAACTGGGTCCATTCCAAAGGTGCATGGGTTATTCATATCGTCATTATTGTACTATTAAAAGTGTTTTTCGATTTGGTACCAGGTTTATCCAACGAGATCAGCTGGTCTTTAACTAATGGGACATATGCCATTGGGTCCTATATCATGTTCCATTTAGTCAAGGGGACACCTTTTGATTTCAACTCTGGGGCGTATGATAATTTAACAATGTGGGAACAAATGGACGAAGGTGATTTCTATACACCAAGTAAAAAATTCTTGGTTGGTGTGCCAATTGGATTGTTCTTGATGTCTACACATTATACCCATTACGATTTGAAATTGTTTATTATAAACTCTTTGATCTGTGCCGTGGGTGTCGTACCAAAATTACCAATCTTTGATCGTCTAAGAATCACATTCTTTTAAGAACCATGACTATATCTACTATTAATCATTGTTTTATATCAATACCTCGAATGCATTTATTTAACCCTATATATAATACTATGTGAAATTACACTAGAACTACATGTTTTTGAATCCAACTGTATACCAAAATATCCCATATTGTAACCTATATATATATATACCCGAACCAGCCGCATACACCTATCTATATACCCATTTAACTCATTTATTGTCTTGCACTTTGACCAAGACGTTGTTTAACCTTTTCCATGATCGGATCATCAATTCCCTTGGTTAAACACATCTTGTATAAACTTTCCACTAGATCATAATCAGATTCAAAGATCGAAGTCTGCTTAGTATTTCCCGAGGTTAGAGAATCCGAAACGGAGAAAATGGATGATTTTGATGAAACTGGTAATTCCAAATTGGAACTGGCTGAGCTAGAATTGGAAGATAATAATGATTCGGCACTTGTTCTGAAATTTTTAAAAGCTTTACCGAATAAAGAGTTCCCACTGGATGCGGAATCGGTCTGTTCCTTAGACTTTGCTTCCTCCATCGAATTGTATTGTTTCTCTAATTGAGCCAAATGAGTCTCAGAGAAGTTGTCAATGTTTAAACTCATCAATTCATCGATGAATAAATTGACATCATTAGAGAATACTCCCCAACAATTTTCTGATAATAAATGTTGATAAATCAATTCACAGTCATCAATACTCTCCAACAGGCTAGAGTTTTGTGACAAGACAATTAACCCAACTCTAAATAGAGTCTCTTTAACACCTTCCAAGAGCATTATATCAAACACTCTAATCAAGAATGGGAATGGAATAGTGATGGAGAAGAAGGATAAAAACCATTGGGATAAGAAAATCTTGAAATCAATGCCCAAATCTTGGAAATGGGCAGCTAATTCAGGTAATTCCGCTTCAAAGACTTTTTCAAATTGATAAAACCATAAGTTCAACCCAGACATTTCATGATCATATATGGTTCTCAACTTATTAATCTCAAAAAACTTCACTAATGAGTTAAAAGTCTTATAGTCATCCCCAAAATGGAACAGCATTGGTGCCACGATGAATTGTAGACCTTGACAATACCCCATATCACTATCAAATATACTGTATGCATTCAAGATCTGTTCGAATTTCGCCTTGGTCACAGGGTCTTTAAACATGGATAATGTTGGGAAAGTTCTATCAACATCTTTAGTGATGATTCTGATATCTGGTGAGATGTCCTTATTCAGGGATTCGTAAAGATTTAGGAGATATTCATCAACGACACCTTGTGAATCATTGGAGAATGTGAGGACACCCCAAATACGATCTCTTAGTGCGGTTGGTATACCACTGGAAAGCATGAATCTCGTATAGTTTGGTAAGGTGAGGATACAGTTGGAATAGTTGTTTATGAAGAACCACCAAAATGTAACTTCCAACTTGTCATGAGAATGTGATCTTTCCAAAAATTTCAGACAACATGATTGTAGATCATCTTTATGGATATGTTCCTTTGCTTTTGTATCGTTCTCAAACAAGGATTGGTTGCAAGTAGGACAGCATAATGGCAAGTCGAAAGATCCAGTTTGCTTGAGAAGAGTTTCAATCTCACTGTAATCCAGTTTGTTTAGCCCAGAGCTTGATGTGCTGTGGGCGGTTAATTTCTCCAAATGAGCTAGTAGCAAGCCTGTTTGATTTGAAGTCTCCAAAAGTTCCTGGGCTTTGGAAAGACTTGTTTCTAGTTCGAATAGTTGTTCAAATGTTTGGTGATCCATATCGTATTGTTGTTGTTATAATGTAAAATGAGTGACTATGCTATAATAAGCGTATGATAAGATGAGGCTCTAAAAAATTGAAATTTGTATGAAAGAATGACTGGCGCGTTTTAAATGAGTGATAGCGCTGGATGGAGAGCAAGTGAGCGTATGGATCTGCTAAAGATTGACTAAGAGTGAGAGTGAGAGTGAGATCTGGGGTCCTCAGCAGTGGGAATGTGGTGGTGAAGATCTGGCGATTTGCTGGCGTATTTATCGATTTTTCGCTGGAAGGAGTCTTTTGATTTTTTGTTGATGTTTTTGTTTTGCCTGGAAATGTCATGCACGCGAAGCGCACACGGAACAATGGCAGAGAAACAGTCAACGTGGCTTTGGATGGGGAATGGGTTGATCTGAGTGACTTTAGTGAATGATAGTAGTTCTAATGACGAGTGCTGTACAAGTCTCAGTGGATTTCGCTTTTGTTAGGTGGAAAATGGCTGAAAACTGGCCATTTCAGCTCATGGAATCTAAGTCAGGAACATTTTTTGACAGGAGAGGAAGGTGCATAAATGTATACGAAGCTTGAAATTGGAAGGAGTGTAGAAATTTGAGGGAAAGCTGCTATATAGTTTAGTCTGTGCCAATATATCTATATTTAGCCAGAAATGTACAGTGTGTTTGAGGCTTATCGGTGGCTGGTGTGTGTGTCGTATGAGAGTTGAGTAGATGCTCATAAAGTAGAAAGTTCTACGAATTCGTCGAGTCGTCGAGATGATTTGTATGCATGATATTTTCTATTCTTATGACAAAGGTCTAAATTCTATAGTGGTGAAATGCAAATGAGTATTAATTAGTTGAGAGTGTGTTGCACGATTTAGTTGATTCAACAACTGATTCGTCATCCTTTTTAGTAGTATCTTTGTGTTCTTCAACCATGGAACAATTGGTGCTAACATCTGACAACTCTGGGTTTTGTTCTTCTTCATCTTTCTTAGCACTGGCTTCTTTTCTACCAAATCTAAACCACCAGATCAAATGAGATGTGAAGATACCAAGCTCCAAAACTGCGACAATGCAGTATAGAACAATACCCAAGATATCAACCTCTCTAGCAAATGCAACAGAGAGAGCACTAACCACTGCACCTGAGAAGTCCATTGTTAAGAACACAAAGTTGATACCAGCAACACGACCTTTTCTCTTTGCAAGTTCGAAATATGGTGGTAATAACCCAACGGCTAATAATACTGATGCAAGAACACCAAAGATTAATGATGGCCATGTGATACCCTGTTCATACCATCTCTTCAATGGGATGATAAAACCAACTTCTAGAGCAGCAGCCACAACGACAAAGATACCAGCATACAAAAATGCCTTCTTCTTTGATTTGGAGACTGGAGGATAGTATAATGTTTGCACCCATGTCACCAACGATAATAGTGTGAAGCATTGTGGTTGTATTTGGATTGGTATACTAGCATTTGTAGAAACAAAATAAATGGAGAATGGCACACCACTAGCAGTCCATAGGAAAAGCATCATAGGATGTAGACCTTCACAGTTTTTATGTCTATAATTATGAACGATTTGTGGGATTAGTTGGATACACCAAAGCACTGTACCAATGGTTCCCAAGACATTAGCGATTGTGGTTTCTGAAGTGGACATGATGAATGATTAGTTATAGTGATTGATACTGAGCTATAACTACATCTTGACAATGTTATAACATGGGATATATCATGATTTATATACCAATTGTTCACATCGAGGTTATACTGAAAAATTGCGTCGGGATTTTTCAGACTGACACAATCTGTGGTGGAAAATTGCGTCGGGTTTCCTTCCCAAATAGGAAGGTTAGTACATGATCGAGAACCTCAAACATTGTCATGAGACCTCACAATAGCCAATACAGTGCGCAGTACCACTGATCGATGAACGAGTTACGATAGTCAACGTGTATGGGTCCCAGAGATGGCCAGATGATCTGATAATTATACGGCGTGTTCTGGTTTAAGCTAGATCAGCCTGCTGTAGAGTCATACCCAGAAGCTACAGATGTGAAGACGTATTCGGCGTATGCACAAATCTCATCAAATCATTTCATTATATAGTAAGTTATATCCACCTCTTATAATTAGGGCTTCATATTTGGGTTTATAAGTCAAAATCAAATACATAAATATCATGGAGAAAGAAAAAAACTGATATCAATATCCACGTCCACTAGAAGAGGTCAACACTAACAACTTCTTCTTACGACCTTTCTTCTTGGACCCATTGGAATTTGATTGTTGTTCATTTTGTTCCTTTGCTTGTCTAATTAACTCTTCGGTTTCTAATTCATCAATGTAGTCTTCATCAGTGATGACTTTCTCGGTCTTTGGGATCTTCGTACCCCAAACCGTGGTGGTGTATGCGCCAGGAACTTGTTCCACTGGTTCGTTGGTATCATTGGTCGAGAGCTCCTCGTCACCAAGAGGATGTAATGGTTCGTCAAACGAGGTGAAATTTTCTTGAGATCCACCAAAATCATATGTCCCCCATCCATCATTCTCGGCTCTATAAAAATCTAGCGTTTTCAATTCTTGTTGAGATTCAAATCTCTTCTTTGCATGATCCTCCTTTTTAATCTTGGACAAGAGTTTTTTACGTCTATCACCCAATTCTTTAGCAAACATCTGGTAAATCTCTGGTGATAACATATTTTTCCAATTGACCTCGATAAGTGCCACTTCGGTCCCCATGGGTAAATGACCGAAATACTTGTATTTTTTCAAAGTCTTTGGAGTAACCATGTGGCCATAACTGATATTGTCCACTTTAAGCAGAAGAGTAGTTGGAAAGTTTGCATAGGAACCATACGTGTTCAACAAGACTTTAATATCCAATGGAGATAGGAAATATCTGGTTGATGCATTGAAAGCAGTTTGATAGAAGAAATAACAATTCCCATCATTTAAACCCGAAACATTCTTGTTAATTGACAAGTTATCCATGGATGACACCAATGGATTTGGTTCATTGAAGTTGTTCTCAAAACCCTGCTTGAAAGCTTCAATTCTAGCGTCTATTTCATCAAGGGCTTTTTGAACATAGACGCCACTTTCATTATAAAGTAATTTATCCTCTTCGTATTGATTGTTTATAGCCAGCTTATCAGCTTCAAAGCAATCAACTAGGAATTTCAAACCACCTTTCATGATTCTGGCATATGGGTATAGTTCTGTATCAGAGTACCATGGGACATTACCAATCTTTTTGTGGTTCAAATTCAAACTATGAGGGATTGGTAAGATGCTATCCATCGGTTTAGCCATCAATTTCATAACGACATCGTGACCAATTTTAGGGATTTCAAACCTTTCATCTGCACTACTAATAAGCACAGGTTTCACCTCGTTAGGTTTAACGGACTGGGAGCAAAGAGGACATTCTTTATACTTTTTAGGCATAGCATCTTTCTTGACGATACCCTCAGAGTCTAGGAAGCTTAGGAGACATGTATGACAAAAGATATGACCACATGTGATCATTCTTGGAGCGACGATATCTTCAGTCAAGCAAATTGGACAATAGTTACCCTTTGGCACGATGATTCTAAGGATCGAACTAGTTGGTAAAACCAAATTGGTATCCAGAGCTTGACCTTTATAATCATGTCTATAGTCCACGACAAATCTATAATTTGCATTGACAAACTCATCACCGCTCAAATGGATCCGATCATCGTTACTTGATTTTCTTCTTCTTCTCACAGCAGCAGATGGTGGTCTGTTCAGGTGATCATTTTCTAAATCACGAGATGGTAAGGAGAATTCCAACAAGTGGTTGATGGACACTTGACCTCTTCTCCCTCTAGCTTTAAATTGGCCGGACATAACTTGGTCTTCTAAACCAAGGTCAAAATCTTCGTCTTGCACAGCAACTTCAGATGCAGCGTTATACCTCTTGTTGGTGCCATTACCCTTGGCTTCTCTTGGTTTGTTCCCCTTTGCAGGGTTGCGTTTGCCTTTCACTTGGTTTGGTGGAGGTGCAGAGTGTGAGGATAAATTGGTAGTTGATTGTTGTTTACCTAAGGGAGCGACAGTTGATGGAACTTGTTTAGCGCTTGGGACAAAGCCCGACGCGTTTGGATTGAACTTTGTAGACATTTTCAGGTCACTTGAAGACCGAGTAGGGCCTTCTTCAGACAATGATAGTGATCGTTGCAATGTTTATGGTGATAATATGTTGGGGATAAGTCGGATGAAACCTGGAGGCAACTTTAGTGGTTAGTCAAAAGTACCTCTTCAAGCGCACGACTTTCTCTCGTAATCTGTTGGTTTAAAGTTGGTAGGATATGGTATCCTTTTGTTCTTTGAGTTGGCAGCTGAAAATTCACAGGTTGAAACTAGCAATGAAGCAGTTCTGGACCCGTGGTTTCCTTGTGAATGTTTGGCGTAATTCATTGCCATGAAGCACGGTCCCTATTTATTATGAGATGGCGATCACGAAGAAAAAAGCAGAGATTATGTAATCTCCTACAATAAAATTATGTAATCAGAGTAAATCGGTAGAGACACGTACTTCAGAGCGCATAGTTAACAATTCAATCTATTAAAGGTGTTGATCTGAAGGCTGGAAACTCATAGTTAATTAAAGCTTTAAAGCCAAACATGTCGTTTAAAACTGCCAATATTCAGTGGGTATAGTGTGATGTATCTAGTTATAGGATATATACTAACAACTTTGTACAGCTCTGTCGTTGACTTGCGTTCCGCTACTGATGAAAAACTACCTATAGTACGTGTCCTTGACTTAATTTGGTTACTATTTGAGTATTGAGACTAACAACCCTAACGATAAGGCTCTAGAAACTCTAGGATACAAACAGTCATTCGCGCTGACTGACACTAGATTGGCATTGGGTTATCTAACAGCTGTGTGCGCTGGCTTAACGTTTCTCGCTGAAAAGAAGATGACATTTGACGATGCGTTGCCATACACCAAGTTACTAGTCGCTCTATATTTCATCATTTCTGCTGCTGCTTGGTTACATGCTAAATATGTTGAGAAATCGATAGTGTACAAAGGTTCCAAAAATGATCAATCATTGGAAATCTCAGGTACTATTGACAAATACATCCCAGAATACAAATTGGAATTTCAAATCACTAATAAGAAAGGATCTACTGTGAACTTCAGCAAGACACTCCATTTCAAGGATATCTTTGACAAGTTTGGTAACTTGCACGAATCACAATTGAAATCATGGGTCAGTGCTCAATTGGAAGCTAACACAAAGGAAAACTAGGATAAACTACAATAATCGCTGAGAAAAACTATCTATATGATAAATAAATGTCTCTTTTTAATGATCTATATCAAATTGTCTATGAAATCTATATAATAACTGGAGCTCATGCAGACTGCTCCTTGACACTAACATCCATCTCACTAAACCACCTGGCAAACTCACCCAACGCAAATGGTAACATTCTCAAAATTGGAATGAAATAAGTATAGAATGGACCATGTAATGTCCCACGTTCACCCACTTCAATCTTTCGCACGATTTTGCTAGCCAAATCATGAGCCTGTATGACTGGTGCGAAGAATTGTTTTGGCGGTTTGACATCTTTGAACAACATGGTGTCTAATTGACCAGGTGTAGCCAAGAGGAATCTGATATTCAAATTGCTTTGAAGTTCATGTGATAAAGAGTCGTGTAATGAAATCAAAGCGCTCTTGGTGGCAGAATATAGTGATAAATGCGAGGGACTGACCAATCCCAAAATTGATGCTATGGTGACAACGTAAAGTCTTCCTCCACTGGTTTCCACATCTTTAACGATCTCTTTCAGCAGTATTATCGGTGACAGTGTATTAATTTGTACTATGTCTTTGATCTTAGCATAGCTTAGATTCAGTAATGTCTCATCATGGCGAACTGCAGCATTATTGATCAGTATTGTTGGAACACCAACCTCTTTCTTGATACGAGTTATACTCTCGAATATCTTACCCTCATCAGCCAAGTCGCATTCAATGAATTTGACACCGGGTTGCTTTGAGGTTGGTGCTACTCTATCAATGTTTATAACACGTACACCTTTTGACACTAATAACTTGGAAATTTCCAAACCAAGCCCATTGGATCCACCAGTGATTAACGCGATATCCTTTGAGCTTAGCTTATCCCAGGCGCCTCTTCTTTTGTACAGAGAGTTAAGTAAAGTAACCGATACTATCAAAGCGGTGAAAGGCACTATAGCAACAGAGATGCTGAATGGTAAGCAGTAACTTGAATTATTTCCTGTTAGTTGTCATTGTTCATCCCGGGTATTCCCATATTGAAACTCACATTGACAGCAAAAGAGTGACACCCAGCGACAACGGTCTGGAACAGAACCTCGCTATGTCATCTATAGTGACCATAGTATATTAAACGAGCGTGTATGGTATAGTTTGCAAGGATATCAAGCCTCAAGTACAATTCAAAGATGACATGTACACTAAAAAAATCAAGACATACGATATGCGAAAAATAAATGGAACACCGAGAAATGATCAGTGCACTACATTGAATATACACTTACCGAAGCCGGCTTATACGTATTGATATGATCGTGGAAACTTACTACAACTCAGTCATTTGATCTTTACAGATTATAATACGTTCTTTATGTTACAACCCAACTAATATACAAGTTTTTTGAAGTGACCGACTAGAGTCTCTCTCTAGTATCTCTTTTTACCTTTCTTTTGCACCAATTCGAACCCATCATCATCAACAATTGGACCTTGTGGTTCATCACCCATTTCAACATCTTCGTCAACTGGTTGACCAGTTAGTTGTGGGGCTTCTTCGTCATCTTCCTCCTCGTCAGAGTCATCTGGGTTTTCTGGATCTTCATTAACAGTGACTTTCAAATTTTGCTGTCTATTAGCCTTATCCTGTTGCTTCTGAGTCCAGGCGTTATAAGCTTGGTGGATCTCAGCATAGTCTTTATCAGCACATTTTCTGTAGATGGCCAAGATTCTAGCAGCGATAGGTAATGAAGAATCATCTTCAACGTTAACATCAAACTCATCAACCATGGCGTTCAATATAGTTTCCTCGATCAATTCAATATCAACAATTTTTTCATCAAACAAATCAACAACAATAGAACTGATCCAGTCTCTCTTGGCCTCGGATTGAGCACCACCCCATTGGTTAGCAACAGCAATCTCTAGAGCATCCCATGAGTGGATAGCCATAGAGATACCTAGTTCAAGGTTAGCTTGTTGCTTTTCATCGGTAAATCTTAGCGATTTTTCACCTTCTAAGGCCTCCACAAAGTCACTTGAGTCTATAACAGCCATCTTAACTCTTTATATTTCTTCAAAATCACAGATTTCTTATCGTAAAACAATGTCACAATCTTTCAATGCTGAAGCTCATCTCCAAATTTTTTTGACCGCTAACCGGAATTCAGCTCCTTAACTATCAGTCGGATCTGCTTGAATCACGTGCCTCATATTTACCGGATCTGGCGCCTCAGCATTTTTATCAGGCGCAAGCCCAAAAAATATCCGTCAAATGACTTGTGGAATTTAAAACAATTATACCTTGGAATTGAACTGTACTTAAGAGGATAAGCCCCCCTGATTTCACAAGACTTTTGCTATACAACCAGTGCAGAATCAGTCAACTCCAATGTCCTCTGCTCAGAAAAACTCAGAAAAAATCGATGCTGCATTGAGGGCAATCAACAAGAAACCTCAATTGGAGACTCGTGATTATTCGATCTATGTCACTGATGAAGGTCGTCAAGTGTCAACAAAAGAGCGTATAAACAACAATGTGCCACCAATTGCCTCCAAGAAACCAACCAATGAACAATTATTCCTTCCAAGTGGGATACCGAATATTGAATTTTTGAAAAATCACTTCTTACAAGAAGGTAGATTGACTGAAGATCAAGTCATAAGGATATTGAAGATGGCTAGTGATGTCTTGAGAAGAGAGCCAAATTTGTTACAAGTCCCAGCTCCAGTCACCGTGTGTGGTGATATCCATGGTCAATATTTCGATTTGATCAAATTGTTTGAAGTTGGTGGTGATCCAAAGGACACTTCATATTTGTTCTTGGGTGATTACGTCGATAGAGGTTCCTTCTCTATTGAATGTTTGCTATACTTGTATGCAATCAAGATCACATACCCAAAAACATTCTTCTTGTTGAGAGGTAATCACGAATGTAAACATTTGACTGAATACTTCACTTTCAAGATGGAATGTTTGCACAAGTATTCGGGAGACGTTTATAAAGCTGCTTGTGACTCTTTCAACACTTTACCATTAGCTGCGTTGATGAATGGCCAATACTTCTGTTGTCATGGTGGTATCTCTCCTGATTTGAACAAGCCTGAAGACTTGAACAGAATTGATCGTTTCAGAGAACCTCCAACTAGAGGTTTAATGTGTGATATCTTGTGGAGTGATCCAATTGACGATTATGATGAAAACAATGAAGACGCGCTATTTATTCCAAACACTGTTCGTGGTTGTTCATATGCTTATACTTTCAAAGCCGTTTCAAGCTTCTTGACAAGAAACAATTTATTAAGTGTCATTAGAGCCCATGAAGCACAGGACGCAGGTTATAGAATGTACAAGAGAACAGAGACAATGGGGTTCCCATCTTTATTAACCATGTTTAGTGCACCAAATTATTTGGACACTTATAAGAACAAGGCTGCCGTTTTGAAATATGGTAATAACGTCATGAACATTAGACAATTCAACTATACCCCACATCCATACTGGTTACCAAACTTTATGGACGTTTTCACTTGGTCATTACCATTTGTTGGTGAAAAAGTCACTGATATACTTGTGTCTGTGTTGAATATCTGTACTGAAGAGGAATTGGATGAAGAGACCCCATTAGATCATAGCAGCCTGGCCAAGTTTAGTGAAAGTGCAACCGATATCCCACCTGCAATTCCTCAACAACAAATTGCATCATCTCCAGTCAGTGTGACTCCAATATCCGCTAATGCAGCTTCCAGTGTACCATCCTCTACAAGAACCTCTGAAGACAATGAAGAATACGTCTTGAAGAAGCGTGCATTGAGAAATAAGATCCTAGCCATTGGTCGTGTCTCACGTATGTTCCAAGTGTTGAGAGAAGAAGCAGAGAATGTTGAGAAACTAAAACAATTCACTGGTGGTGTCCTGCCAAAGGGTTCTTTATTAGGTGGGTCTGATAGTTTGAGAGAACATATTTCAAGTTTCGAAGAGGCCAAGAGAGCTGATTTGGCTAACGAGAAATTACCACCTACACCTGATCAATTCCATGAACAAGTGAAACAACGTGAAGAGGAGAAAATCAGACAGATTGATGATTCTGTGGAAAGAGATCCAAAAATTCAAAGATTGGCTAGAAGATTCTCTAGTGATAACTTTGCCAGACAGAATCGTCAATGATTAACAAGGTTTTGTTTAACAGTGTACAAATGTTCAAAGTGTTTTAAGTTTTCCTTAGAATATTAAATAAATATATTAAATGAGTTGGAATCTCTATATCAACATCTAACTCTTTTTTTACTCTCTATATCAGTTGTGATTTTTGAATCGTCTCTATTTCTTGTCCTCTCGTTAATCTCGTCATTGTATATAGCCACGGGTATCCCAGATCCTAATGGTTTCTCTTGGTTTGCCATACCGGTTTCAAACGTTATATCATCTGCATTCCCGGAGTTGTTGTAATAAAATTCATCCATGTTCTCAAACTGGATGAGTTCATCTTCCTCTTCAGGGCTCTCCTCTTCCATATCAAGAGGAATTGTATTAAAGCACGAACATTTCCCTATGGCGTTGAATGTGTTGTAGATCATTTTGTGGCCCTTGTTAATACCAAAGTATTGATATGTGAACAAACGTTCTATTTGGTCATTAACAAATCTTTCATCGATTTTGTATTTGGGAATGAATGATAAGTCTATGGTAGCATCAACATCACTGATCTGTAAGTATAGCTCCAGCTCTTTTGATTGAGAGTTTTTCCTTATCGTATGGACAGGTATGCTTTGATAAGGTATCTCCAACCCTCTTTCTAGTTCGTTAAACCATATTATAAAACTAGTATTAAGCACGAATAGATCAACCAATATTTCATTTGCATCTGTCAACGATGGGGACAACGAGCTCAAAAAAGCCTTATTGGGGCAATCCAAAAGCCATTTTCTACCACCACCATATAATACTGGATTCTCTTGCAGCGAGTACTGAACTGGGGTCGACTGTTGATAGCTCTTCACTGGATCACAGTTCTCTATCGACGGCTGAATGATAATGACTCTGTACGGGCTCATAATAAAATTTGTGTTTGAATAAGGAGCGCAAACTAACTCTTGTGGAACAGAGCTTCAAGCCTATAGGGAAACAGCTTTTTGTGTCAGGAAATTTTTGCTAGGCTTTACTGGTACAACAGAGTACACACATGTGCTGTAGAGCCCGTTTTCATACACGGAGAGCATCTCATCAAAATCGTAAAACCCGAGTCACTTTGGAGTCATGTGACGAGTCACGAGATGAAAGGAGTCAGGAGTAATCAAATACTCGCGAACAAGTTCTGCGAAGTTCGAACGGAACAACCAATGGAACTCTAAACTTTATCCATCGAGGGGCCTTGCGATCTCTTAGCATCAATTAGAGCTTGTAGGCAGCGTATATAAGACAGAGTGATGAAGCACTTGAAGTGCTCTAGAGTATAACTTAGATATTGTAAATCGTAATCGTCTTTCAGCACTTCAAACCGTTCAAACCGTTCCTGGTTTAACGGGTTCTTGATTGCCAGAATCCAGATCCGTTTTTATCGAAAAGATCTATGCACATTTTGCATATCAACTCTGAAAGGCTACAAGAATCGTAGGAATGGAACTCGGGAGTCGGAACCCTAGAAGTAAATCAAAGGAATCCGGTATTGAACATGGTGAGTGATTTGAACAGTGGTATCTACCCCTATAGATCTTATTATGTGTAGCTTGCTATTACGTGGCCACCTTGTATCCCTTCACGTTCGGTCCAACCCCTCGTATCTACAAAGCAACACTGGCAAAGGTTCGTGTGGGTAGAACATTTCCATAAAGAGGCATGCTACACGCTTGAAAAGTTTTTCCATATTCCACCAGTTGCACGCCAGAACTTCATGTAGATTTTTGGTAAAAAGACTCGGAGGCACTACCTAACAATGCGGAAAATGGGTGTGAAATGGTGAAGCCATTGCCACAAAGATCAGACGTTAACAGTCTCTCATTAGCTACAACTTGATGCATCCCGGGAGAAGTGCTGTGGCAGATGATTCACTTCTACACAAAATGATTCAGCAATTGAATCACGAGCTGATTAGGGGATGCGTACTTCTCCAACGTAGGGAAGTGGAGAGATGTAGGCAATCGCAGTGGTGGTTCAAAGTGGTGTTACCTTTGATGGTTAGCTCACTTTCTCGTCTCTCCACTTGAGGTACCACATGTTTTCCCTCTCTCACTTCTACACCTCTTGACAGTTATCGTGGTTCCTTGATATGGCTAACGGTTGTAAATCTGGCGTTTGCGCAATCTCATTGGTCCACTAAATCCACTGATAGCGCACAAGGTCATTCATCTCGGGTAGAAAGTTTAAACAAGAAAAAAAAATTGCCAAAATCTTAAAATTTTTCCTGATTTCGCGAAATATTTACCTAAATTGTTCATAATCTACAATGAGAAGCGAATATTGTGTATGTGGTTTGCAGAATGAAGTTTGAACACAACGCTGCTGGAAAAGTGGTGTGTTTGCTGAGCTGTAGTATATAAAGCGCTAGATATCCTCTTGACACAATGCAATTGACGTGAACTTTTCCCTGTATTCTCTATACACATCAATTACAATTGACACATATGAACGCTTTAACTCAAACACACATCACAATGGTTGCCCAAATTACTTCAAGAAGATTCATCTCATGTACCGCTACTAGATTCTTAAAAGATTCATCAAAAGCCGCTGCCACTTTGATTAACCTGAATGCCAAAGCTGGTTCTCCATACACTGGTAACTCTTTCAAATCATTTGCTGAATACAGAAAATCCGCCATTCAACATGGTCCATTGAAGAAACAACTACGCATGAACTCATACCAAAAAGAATTCAAGCCAATCTTCACCGAGGCTAAAGACTATGGTGTCTCTGAAGACTTTGCCGCCAAAGCCAGATCTATCCACTACCGTGTTTGAATAGCATGAAAACATTATCTATCAAGAAGTGGAAATCAAGTACACACGATCGCACAGCGCTTACGTTGATAACATTGGCATGGTAATATAAAAAAGGTTTTGGGGAAATTATGGTACAAGAGATACAAGGAATTTAAAAAGGTTATAGGGTTCATGACAGTTATCATTCAATCGCTTTAAACGATAGACGCGGACACAGGTTTCAGCAGGTGGTTATTCAGTACAGGTTTACTGAAGTTGACCAATTGCAGTACAACGGTGACCTGACTTAGTAATTGAGGATGGATTGTCATTTTACACAAAGATAATTACTAATATACATTTATGGGAACGTTAAGTCAGTATTCGATTTGTCATTGTAGATAGCAGTTGAGGTATAGCCACCCACAGTGTCAAATGAGGTAAACAATGCTGATTTAAACACCCCTCTTCACTTAAGCTACTCAAACTCTGAGTCTGAGTCTATTAACAGAGGCTATATTGTACGTCTCTTTACATATGTCGTCATCCCCATTCTGATCCCCGACAATGGCTTGATACCTTCAGAACTGTAGTAAGTAACAATAAACTTTAAACTGACACAATCCAGATAACACAGTTTACAACATTGGTACCACCGTTAGGAGAGGTTTTGATCTAGCCAGTATTTCTGGTGGTCCAGTGCTGTTTTACCAGCTGTCCACGTCTATGTGTGGCTGTTTGGCTGGTGACCAAAGCCACCATAGTTTTATGTACACAGATAAGTTCGTTATCTTTAGTCGAGAATACGTTATCAGCGAATTGTGAACTGTACCTAGCGATATTTTTAGGCGATGACGGATGTCTAATGACATATGGTAGATATCATAGTACCTCATCAATCGATACCAGTTGGACAAACTGATAACGAATACACATATTGGGGAAGGAGATAAATTGGGGAACGTAACAGTACATTCTCTCTAGTGTCTCCAACGTTCAAGAGGTATTTAAAGTTTAAGCTCCAGATGTGGTGACACCTGTTAGAGTTCATCGTTCTCCATATATGAGTCCCGCGCACGTGAATTTCGAGCTGGAACTAGGGTCTAGTCCTCCTGAACGTTGCGCGAGAAGTGGGCAAGAGCTGCAGATAAAGAGGGGCCAGACTTTCCATAATTTTATAGTGGCTCCAAGTTGGGGCCGCGTATCTAAAAATCCTATGTGAGGTACAAAACTACTCACAGGCTCTGGGCCAAGGTCATTCAAGTCTGAGATACAGAGAGACACAGTTGGGCCACGATGGGGTATCAGCTAATCAAAGAACGTTCGCGTGAATCGTAACGCTGGGTGGAGATTTTAGACTCTCTGAGCAGTGAGTTGGTACCGTAGCCGTATAAATAATTTATCACCAGTGAAACTGGTGTTGGAAAGCCCCTGGGCACGAGTGGCTTGCTAAGCTCGTACTACGCACTACAACTTCACATCACGATGCCTGTATAGATTACGATACGTCTTTTCTTCCATGTCCTTCTACCAGCAAGAACTGTGTGGTACTTTGTAGGTGTAACTTGTGAAAGTTTGCCACCTGGGTCTCTTTGTGTTTTTGGGACATGCGGGGACATGCACAAACGTTTTAACCTTTCACAATCCACAACTCAAAAGACATTTTCACAACGGTTTTCAATTTAATTTTATTTTTTGCAATGCAAAAAAGGTGGAAAGATAATCAACCACTGTTTATAAGTAATCAATATTCCCCATTATTCTATTATAAAGAGCTGCTTCCTATTATTTCAAAAAGGCAAAGACAAAACTCACAAAGGAACAATACCAAACAATAGAACCTTAAGAAGAGAAGTAGCCACTATGACACAGATAGATATCTCTAGTGCTACAAACTTCACCACAAGTGATAACCATGAAATAATAACGCCCATTTCGCCAGAGCCTAAAAGTCTAGAGCTTAATGTCGGTTCACCAAGATCACCATTTCAACATGAAATGGTTCCAACATTTGAAGAAATCCTATCGGGTAGATCACCAGCACCATATTCCAGAGTGGCATTTGCTAATTTTCTGAAGAAGATGCACTGTTTGGAGAATTTGGAGTTTTTAATCCATTCAAATTACTATCTAGTAACCACTGATATTAATGCCAGACAATCCATTTGGGATCTTGTTTACAAGAATTACATTTCCATCGAATCTACAAAAGAGATTAATTTACCATATGAGATTAAGGATGTGCTGGTTGAATGTTTTACCAATGGTGATCTTCCAACAGATGAAGTTATTTCCAATACCATGTATCTCATCAAGGATTTATTGAGGGATGCTTATTACCAATTTATTTCGCATATCCGTTCAAAGATTTCGGTTAATGAGAATTACAAGTTTACCGCCACCCAAAATAGTCATCAGCATCATCATCATCGTTCACATAGTCATAATCATCAGCATACATCATTACCAACACCAACATCTGAGAAGGATGCCGGTGTGGAACAATTTTCACCATTAGATAACCCAGGGAGATCAGTGTCTCCTTTGAGCTATACTGAATCTTCTAGAATCACCATCAAGCCTGGGATTTTGAAAAGTGATGAAAGTTTGGTGATTAGTGAATGCATAGTGATGGATGAAGACTGTTCTTGTGCTTCATCTTCATCTAATTCTGGATATGAGTCCAAGAAGTCTTCAGTGTCTAGTGACAAGAGCTATCACACTAGTGGACATTCTAGTGGGAAAAACAGCATTAGTGAAGTTAGCAAGAAGATCGCAGGGAAATTTAGATGGAGAAGATTATCGTCAAACTCGAGTTCATAAAGAGTGCGTGACTTTTGAGGTTAAGCAGAGCGGTTAGGTGTTTAAGCGCTTGGGGGGTTCATGATGTTTACGACGTTGAGTTTTTGTTGTTGTATTGTATAGAGTTTATGAAATTTGGAGAGGGATATTAGTTTATAGATCATTTGCATATTATTTTCTTTAATGACACAATTAAATTATTAATGAAGAAGAAGGCTATGATAGATGTAGAATAAAGAATAGGATCTAAAGTGCTAGAGACGGTGACCGCAAAGGCGTTATTATTACACTTCGTGCCTTCACAGTGTAACGTCGACTAAATGTAAAGAGGTGTAAAGTATAGCCTTGAAGGCATGGTCATGGCAGCTGCTCAATTACGTTCTGTCGATCACTCACAGTTTCACAGACCTGCTTTGAATCCTGCCAATGAAATTAAGCTTTGGACAGATCAACACCCCCATACAATTGAAACTACTTTCAAGACAGCTCACAATTCACAAAAACGGGGTAGTGACCAGCGACCAGCGACCAGCCTATTACATCTAGACTGTAGTATCACTATAGATATATTCGTTAGAGTTTAAGTTACGACAAAGGGCCTCAAGTTTATTCTGGCAGTACCAAGTGATCTAGTGTTGTACCAAATCACATCATTGAAGACCTCCTGATTGTGAATATGAGAATTCAGTGGTGCCTTGGGAGCTCTAGACGGTATACACGTAACTACGCTCATACGTTGGTACCTGAAAGGTTTCTCTAAATCCTGGAGAACCTTGAGCCGAGAAGGGCCGCCACCCATATCTTTCATTTGTTGATCCTGATTCCAGATCCTGTATGTATGTCCCGTCAATCGTGTCAAGCTAACTACAAGCCATATTGGGCAGTTCTATATCTTATCAGCTTGACTGTCCTCTAGAAATTGTCAATACTAGACGGTCGAAAGTGGAGCCATCACGATCTAGGAGTGGCTTTTCGGTCTGCGAAGTTTGAGCAAGTCATCTTAGTCCTATCGTCTCATCCAGTCAACCTTGACCCTAGTAACAGCGACAATAATAGATTTAACATACGTACAGAATGCTATAGAATAAATAAGCCATATTACAGTAACTTATCTCCTGATATCGTACGTAAGCGCTTGCAATTTCACCTTCCAAGAGTTTTGATGGACTCCATGGACTCCATGTAAACTGCTATACGTCAAAGTAGTGCACTGTATGTTTGCCAAATCTACAGTGGACTTTATTCTGTGGAAGTGGAGTTTTTAACCCACGGACCGGGTGCGGTTTTCTTTGTCCCAACCGTCACCGAATCCACTCTCAGACTCTTTGTCGAACAATAAAACGTACCATAATCATTAGCTTGGTACTAGGACAGTAGATGTAACTATGCTAGTTCTAGTTCACATCGTGCGCGCAACCGACGGCTCATATTAGCGGTAAGCCGAAGTTGCCTATATACCCTTACAACGTCGCAGAAGTGAAGACTTATCTTTCACAGTTTTAACTCCATAAGGCTATAGCACTGTCTGTCAAGTTTTATCAGTCACATCAGAGATGGGCTGTTTGTCCAGATTTGATATGCATCATCTTGGGACAGATCGTAGGGACACGCACATGGTCCACCGTGTCGCTTCTAACGTGCAGGAGTATAGACTCCAAAGCTACTAAAAAACCAGGGACTAGGTCCAGACAAACTACTCCAGAGATGGTGTGGTGTTTGGATGTAAGCATAAATTCATTATAAGTGTATATAGTGTACTATGTAGATGTAGTAAATTGCATCAAAAATTGGAACTTAAAACCCATTAGATGGTTCATTCTCGATGGACATCTTGGCTTTCTTCTTCAGATACTCCAGTTCATCATTACTCTTTTGTTCACCCTTTTCCACAACAAGGTTTCTCAACAATTTGTTCTCCATCTCTAATGTTTGAATCTTCTTTTCCAACGTTATAGTCAATTCATTTAATTCACGAACATTTCTCTCCAATTGTTGTTCTTTCAATTTCTTCTTGATTCTGAAACGAGCACTAGCAGCTGTGTTTCTTCTTCTCTTGTCAAGATCAACATCACCTGTCAATGCAGGTGTAGAAACTTCAGATGTTATTGAGTTGGAACGCCCTTGGTTATAAGATGGTTGTGTGGTATTGGTGAACCCATTAGAATCTAAGCCAGCTGTAGATCCCCTCGTAGAATTCAATAGACTTTGTGCTGGTGCTATCAAATTACTACTTGACGCTATACTTGAAGCATTGTTGTTATTGTTTTGATTTGAGTTTTGAGAGTCAGCTTCCGGGCCTTGGTGTTGAGCGATTAGAGCGGCTAATGCATCTATCTGAGTTTGTGACAAACCAGCAGCGATCAACGATGATTTTGCACCTGGAGGAACAGGGACCTTAGGTAGGTTGTTTAGGATATCACTTCTTCCAGCTTGGTTGTGTTGTGCAGTGTTAGTCGCAGAGACTAAAGGATTTAGTGGGCTTGGTCTGGTTGTTTCATGGAACTGCTCCAGTGAAATGAGTGGATCGTTGGTTCCATGATTGCCTTGTTGGTTTTGATTTTGTAATGGCGATAAGATACTTGATATGCCACTACTTAAAGTATTTGTTTGGTTCAAAGTGTTGAAACTCTTTGGTTGCTGTGAGATTGACTTATCGCCAAATGTTTGGTTCAAATCATTATATCTATCCAAGAAATGATTTTCTCCTTCTTGTTTAACATGCGAGCTATTCCCATTACCATTATCATTTAAGTCATGGTCTCTTGAAGGTTTGTCCTCGTCAGGGAAGATGAACGATTCATCTGCGAACGCGGATAGTTCAGCGGTTGATCTTTCATCAAGTTGCGATGGATCATCTATTTCAGGCATAAATGTATCCACATAGACAAGCTGCTCCAATAGTGCCGCTGGTGTGATGTTTTCGTTGTGATTGTTGTTGTTGCTCATTCTTTACCCAATTCTCAGTCCTATGGTTGTTATTGTTGGATAAACAGACTCGAAAACTAGTACCCCTTCAGTTTATATTTAAAATGACACCTCTGTTAATCTTCGAACCACAACCACAGTTTTTTTGTTGATAGTATGATGGCTTTGTCGTTTCTTGTACCGTGTTTTGATTTGTAGAATAGTGGCATTCTATTCCTTGAAGTGATTTACCTAGAATTTAAGATGTGAGCTATAGATTTATGTACTGTGTGTCTCCTATCGTCAAAAAAATTACGATTTATCACGTGGTTTTTAACAAATGAGTACAAGTCACGTGAGTTGTAGTGACGCCGTTACGCTACCTGTCAAATAGCCACAGTTTTGCTGGTGGCTTTGGAATTGAGACCTCATTTTGTGAGCTTTACGAAAAAGTTGAGACTTTAACAACAGCTGAGATGTAATATGTACGACTCAACCAAGTTGCAAGCATGAGATGCTGGCTTTTTATCCTCTAGATGCAGTAACCTTTTTTATCAACACTTATCTATGGTTGCCTAAAAATGTTTACTAACACAAGAGGCGAGCTGACTCATTGTGCCGAATGTTCAGTTGTCCAACCGATATGAGGTTCCATTCTATACTCTTCCATCCAAACCACAATTAGTGTATGCATACCACTCAAGCTTTAAAGTATTACAAGAGTAAATAGCTCATGTCCCATAATGTCTCAATCTTATACAAGACAAAAGGAAGGCTGTAAGTATTTTCCATAGACACGGTTGAAGAGTCGAAGCAGTAGCTAGAATTGCAAACGCAGACAATTAGACGTGGCATATATGCCTTAAGTGTCTGTTGTTTAAAACTCTACGCACTTCAGGAAAGATGGCTGTGTACCGATGACTAGTTTGACTCCTAATCTCTTAATATTACTTCAGGTTTCCAGCCAACGTCTTTTCGTACAAGTTACACCTAAAACACATGTTGAGAACGTTTTATTGTTTTCATGCGTCTAGGTATCTCAGGAGTCAAAGTCTCATCGCTTAGTACTACTATCTTCACGGCAATTTGTCTCTCACTGTAGCATACGAGCTCGAAAGTTGAGCAAAAATAGGAGATGTTTGCCCATGTGTTCCTGGTCTATTACTGGTCTCATTTCACAAAGCTTGACTATTCTTGTCTTTTGTTATCGCCCAGCTGGCCATCAGATCCGATGTACTACATTGATCTATGGTTCACGCACCTACATTCTTGTACCTGTAGATCTTCGGATTTAGGGCCGTTATCCTTATCGCCTATGTAGTACATGATAGCAGCGCAAGTAACATTTAACGGTTTTGTAGCATAGGTAATGCCATTTTAGCATTAAAACTGATCGGGTACTCGCCATTTAAGTGTATATGTTTCACTCAGTATGTCTAATAGGCAAAAATACGACTATTAAAGGAAATTTTTCCTTAAAAAAAAAATTCTTTATTATTTCACTTACAACCAAAATTCGCGAATTTTGTATGGGAGAAAAAAACTCCCCATAGTTAATTTTCACAAAATCTTGAAAAACAAATCCTTAACTATGGGGGGCTCTGAAAATCTTGAAAAACTCAGTTTTC
The DNA here is from genome assembly GCA_030674255.1 of Hansenula queroliae. Classification (NCBI taxonomy): domain Eukaryota; kingdom Fungi; phylum Ascomycota; class Saccharomycetes; order Phaffomycetales; family Wickerhamomycetaceae; genus Hansenula; species Hansenula queroliae. The sequence continues at coordinate 93 of JAJLXP010000097.1, read as the reverse complement.
GCTCCGCCTGGAGTTTTGGTAGGTGCACACTCTCTGCCTAGCGATCGTAGACGCTCCGCCTAAAAATTGAAAAAGGCCACGACTTTATGTTAC
>JAJLXP010000096.1:0-48380 GCA_030674255.1 Hansenula queroliae | reverse complement strand
GGATATGCCACAAAAGTGGATCTGCCACAAAATAGAATTTCGTCTTTGTGGATCTGCCACAAAACCTCGACCACAAAACCAAACTCGCTCAATATTCGTCGTAGAAGACTGGGACATAGCCAGATATGATTCTCGTGGCCTCGTAAATACATACAAGTTATTGAGACGGCGGTTCGTTTTTGTGGATATGCCACAAAAGCACTGAACCTCACAACTATGTTGACCACTGCACCGGTTAGTTCGAGATTTGGGTGTTCAGGCAGGAGTGTATTTTTTTTTTTTGTTTCTGTTTTGTTTTTTTTTTTTCCTTTCGCGGATGCTTGAGAAGTTGAGAGTGATCTTCTGAGTGTAGCGTTGAAATACGAAATAATTAAAAAAAAAACAACTTGGCTGCGAGGTATGGGTTCCACTAATTACGATTAGGGAATTTGATGTTCTTAGCCCATTTGTCGGGTTTGGATCAAGTTTGTTAGGGATGCTCAATACTGAAAAAGTAAGGTCAACATGAAGACTTTGTAGTGTTGGTATTGAATTCTATTGTTTTGGATCTTTCTCGTCCAAAATGAGGATCTAGGCTCTAGCACTTTGGGTTCACCACGTTTGAATTCAGTTCAGTAACAGTTTCCAAAGTTACATCCAGCGTTTTCCGTCGTGTTTATTTCTATGATATCTAAGTGAATGTACGTAGGAATTGTAAAATTGGCTCACCAATATCGCTGATAACCGTCTTGGACCATAAAACATCAAGGTGTGAGTAGTTATCTAAGATCAGTATGTCGAAACTATTAGTCGTTTCAACACTCATCATATGATTGGCCAAGGCTGCTCCATCGACTAGTTTATCCTGTTTTGGAATGACTAGGAAAATTGGAGGCGTTGCTTCGTTAAACCAACGCTGATCGTGTGCAAGTATTGCTTTTGTAGATTTGAATCCAGTTTTGTCGTTTAGCCACCAGGACATCAATTTTGCACTCACATAAACGGGAGAGAACATGAAATGCCTATATTTGATATCATTGTCCCAAAGCTTGTCGTTCCAATCAAACAAATAGTTGAACATTATGTAACTGAAAAACCCAAATACTTTGGATCCGATCATCAATTGCCTCATGGTCATCATGATAGGGAGGAATGACTTGATACCGAAGAAAAATTTCTTCAAAGACATTCGACCCATAACTCTTATAAATTCCTTCTCTTCAAGTAGTGATCCGCCATAAACCGCTGGTGATAATGCGATAAAAGCATTCACTTTATTGCAAATACCAAATCTGTCGCTATCTAGAGCAATAAAAGTTTGTGCTGTGCCTTGGGAGTGGCATGCCAATGTAACTTTATCAGCAGCAGTGCTAGTATTTTTCAAGACATGATCAATCATTGCAGTTAAGTCGTATTGGGCCATATCAAGTATATCCCAGTCCCACATCTTAGGATCATCAGGATTCAAAAAGATATGTCTTGGTTCAAACCCACATCTGTTATTACCTAACCATACGTCGTACCCATTTTGGAAAAAATAATATGCCAAAGAGTCCTTTCCACCAGAACAGAATGATCCCGAAGACTGAAGAAGCCCATGCAAGAGTAATATTGGTTTCCTTTTTTCTCTTTGTGTCTGTGTCTCTAAAGGGTTGACAATTCTACTTATTTCCAACACAAAACCGTCCTTGGTAACCAGCTCGTATCTATTGATCTGTAAACCGAGCATTTTGTAATAGTAATTGAGATCTGGCACGAGTTTGAGTTCTTCCTTGGATCTATACTGACCTATATGGACTTGTTTATCCTGGTTGAAGTGAGCAGCAGCACTATGGAACAATGCTAGAACTAGTAACACGGTAAGAAACACGGTTGTGCAGATAGTGGAGGTGATCAAGTACCACAGTTGTTGTAGCTTCGTATAAGCCATAGGCTTATCATTATGGTCTTTGGGAACCAAATGAGCCTTCTGGTTCACCTCTTGGCTACCACCGAAAGATGAAGGCATAGCGATGTGGATGATTAAAAGTTGGCCAGGTCTTAGAACAGATGGATACAAATTAAGCTTTTCGGTTTTGTGGTAAAATGTGAGTACACAAAACCGTAAACAAACTACAGCGGCCGGCCCATCGCGTACAGAAACTTCGATTGTGTGCACGTACCACATACCACGAAAATCAAACTGTACTCTTTTGAAGATGCTAAGAAGGTATATCAAGGCCGGTACATGTAATTCACATTTGAAAGAAAAAAATTAACACTTTGGTCTTGATACTCCTCTACATCTCCCATTATGAAGACTTTTGATGAATCTTTGAGAGAAACGAGGCAATTATTGGAAGGGTCACATGAACTACTAGTTCAGTCCCTAGGGTTCGTCGACAAAAGAGTTCTCTTCATCAGATACGATGGAGAGATCGATACCACATACGGTGTAGAGGCCCCGAATACACAAGCACTTTTTGACATTTCTGCTTCCACTACATCAGATGATTTTTCGTGTGAGAAGGCTTGCATAATGGGTGATGGATCAAACATTAAACTAGCGGTAATGGTGAATCATATCGCTAAACTCGTGTATGGTTCTGATGCGCAAGATTCTAGAGGTTTGATCATTTCGTTCAGCTCCAAATTTTTTCAAAAAGATACACCTAGCTCCAAAGATTTTGACAATTTGCTTGTCGTATTATCTGCGATTAAAGAGATATTAAATTAAATTATACAATTAAGATTTATCACTATCATCAATGACCGCCATATCAAGAACCTCTAGTTGGCCTGATTTGTGGTTTCCCACAAGTTCTACAAGTTCTCTATAGTTAACAGGGTCAATGAACGAAACAGCTTCCCACAACTTGCCCGAGTCCTCACTCTCAATATCTCCTAAAAGTGGTCTTAGTTTCTCATCGATCTTCTTGACGTCTTTCGATTCCATGATTACTCTGATCTTCATTTTTGCCCTGACAATAGGAATGATCTGTTTAGATACCAATAATTTGATGGCTTCTAAAGCTTGTAACTTTGCTGGTTTTGTAGTCACAGTATTGTATTTAAGTTCGGCTAAGGCCTTTTGGATCATCGTTGGTGGATATCTTTTTTTCGTACGAGGGTTGATACACTTGGTGGAGATGAGTTGTAAGATCTCTGCTTGAATTTGATTACCCTTTACCTGTCTCTCTTTCTCACTCAATTGAATTTCTCCCTTTTGCAGAATTTCCATGATAATCTTATCTGTGTCGGTGGTGCCAAAGCTTTTTTGGAGATCGTCATTAGGAGCAACTTGGCCTTTGGAAACATTTAAGAACACTTGAGGGATCTGAAGCACTTCATCCAAATCCTTTTCCCTACAGATAAATGGTTAGTACCCTAAAGTGTCATCTCAACATAACGCTCCCAACATACACATTAGATCTCCAATCTTGTACCTTATTCTGATAACAGGCAATTTCGAATCTCTTTTTGCCCTTTCTCATCCGCACAAGCGAGACATTCGTGAGCTTAATTTGATTGGACGGTTGATTGATAGGCATTTTGTAGCAGTGCTGACTTCCACGTTTTCTTCAGTTGTTCTGCTCTCTTATCGCATGTAAAATCTCATCCATCTCTTAGAATTTCTCAAAAAATTTATTAAACGGTTTTCGGTAGACGCACTCACTGGAGAACCCGGGTATAGTACATCATGTTTTTCTTTTGCAAGTCAAATATTTTAATGTTGAGCTCGAGAAAAATACTACTCTGCTTCACCACGTTCAAGGAAACTTGACTTTTTCCCCTGGTATTTTGGATATCAACGTTGTATTCAAGGTAGCAAAAAAGGTCATCACTGTTGCAACTGAAGGTATTCTGTTAACAGGCCAATTTACAGCATCGAGAAATTTCTGTTGGGTGTTTTTTTACGAAAATAGGGGACAGGTGGTACACGGGTCAACATTTGATCACATATCTATTCATTATACGGTAACTTCGCTTTCGCTAGAATCTTATAGACTGGTCATATACTATTTACTCGCTGCCATCCATCAAAACAATCAAAAACCGCTTCACAAAAATGTCTGAGCATGGTTCTTCTACCTTGACTCACAGGGCGAAAACCCTTCATGATCAGGACATAAAAATGGCTAGAACTGCCAGTATTTCTTCCAAAGCAGAAGGATCAAAAGATGAGGATATGCTATCCAGGATTGACAACTTCATCTCCTCAATCGAAACCAAGCTAGACGAAGTGGAAAACTTTTTTAGTCCTGGGAATAGATTCGGCCCAGAGAAGAAAGTTATTGATAACGACGACTCTATCGCGACGTTACAAAATCTTTATGATACTCTGATCACCATCAAGAATTCAGTGTTTGATAGCTCTGTTAATCTGGAACATTTCAACAAAATTCTCGAACATCATTATGGTCACCTACTTTCCTCTATAAACACATCAGAAGGCTTAGGTTTCCATGAGAAATTACTTACAGGTTTGCATTTCCTCGACGCAAAAATCAATCAGTTCAACAAGCTGGTTGAAGGAGAAGCTAAGTATCTTTTCCAAGATGAGTTCACTTCACCACAAGACGATTTATCAACATCTATCAGAACATTCAATATTAAATTTTATAACTATGAAAGAGCTGTCACACAAGGTGTATCAAGGCTATTGCACTATTATGAATTGCCTTTCCCATGGAGAGAGAACAAGTATATTGTTTATGGTTACAGATTCCAGAACAATCATTTATACGCTTTGAAAAGTGTGTGCAAGTGTCATAACGAAACAACCAATATCTGGACGCATCTCATTGGGGCGATGATTATGTTTTACGTCATGTTTGTGGATTTCCCAAACAGTGAAGTGTTTAAAGATGGTACTTATGCGGACCGTCTTGTGATGTATCTTTATCTTGTTGCAAGTGTCATTTGTATGTTGTCATCATCATTCTGGCATACATTCAATGGCTCTGCAAACTTGTATTTGAGAAGAAAATTTGCGTGCATCGACTATACTGGTATTACGGTGCTGATCACAACTTCCATTATCACTACAGAGCATGCGGCTTTACATTATTACCCATTCGTGAAAACTTGCTTCATTTCATTTTCTCTTGTTTGTGGTATTGCTGGTTTCTTTTTCAATTGGTCCTCGCATTTTGATCGTCCAGAAAGCCGTTTGCTAAGAATCAGTTTCTTCATCTCTCTAGCTGCTTTGGGTGTTTCAGCTTTTTTCTGTTTGGGTCTTCAAGTTGGATTTAAAAGAGCACTTTCCTTCTACCTGCCATTGATACCAAGTTTTGCTTGGTATCTTTCGGGTACTGTGTTTTATGGAAGTCTTATCCCCGAAAGATTCAGAAGCGATGTCATTGTCTCGGATTTCCAACCAGAGGAATCTACAATTGGATCTGAAGAGATAGTAAAGAACATTGACTCTCATTTCAAGGAGTCGCCACCTCTAACAGACAATCAAAGTTTCCTTTCACTTTGGTGGATTGACTACTTTATGTCTTCTCACAACATCTGGCATGTATTTGTTATCCTTGGTTGTTTCGCTCATTACTTGGGTGTTTACGAAATGTTCAAGAATAGACACCTCAACGCAGTTTAACAGTGATATTTTTTAAAAACTTAAAATATAATTTACATATGAAGTCTAGTATTTCAAGTTTATAGAATCACTTTATTTCCATGGTTTGCTGTAGTTTGCAAAAAATAAAACCTTAGTCAACGTGTGTTTCTCTGGAAGGATATTTTCTAGCCACTGATATGGGGTTCACAACGGTATTACTCGAGTAGTTTTGTGCGAAGGAGGTCGTCGCATCAGGGACTGGGTTTCTCGATACATCTTGGTTGTCATCTATTAGTGCTGTATGCTCAGTTGGACCTTGTTCGGTATCTTCTGAGTCCAAAGTCATGTCCTTCTTATCTCTAGCCACAAACAGCATCAAACACACAAACACAGAGATCATAACCACAATACCCACCATAACACCAATCGCCAACGTGATACCTGGCAATATCAGATGATAATGCTCGTGATCGTCGAGCCATTTCAGTGAAATGGGTCTATCAATGGAGTAGATACAATTATGTTTACCCGATCCCAAACACCCCTTACTCAAAACACGCACTCCATTGTCTGTTTCCTCGTCTATTTGAAGATAATAATCACCATTTTTCGACATTCTTGTGCAGGTCAAGTTAACACCAAATAACGTTTCAATTGAATCAGCACATTCATAAAGATTCGTAAGTGAGGTCTCAGGAATCAAGTGTAATTTGATGAATTTTTCCAACGTAGCATTATTGTCGAATTTTGACATTCTCTTCATGGATCTTGCTGATGGTAGCAAAATTGAAACATTCTGCTGGTCAAGAGATGCTTTCACATCAGGAAAATAATCTAGGAAATCTAGAAAAACATTTTTGTCTGATGAGCGAAGAATTTGTCTCATAGAAATTTCCAGTCCCTTTGGGAAAAAGACTTTATCAATTGGGTGGATGACACCTTGGTTAAACAAAATATCATCATCCTTTTTTAAGTCAATGTTGATACCATCGTAATCAAGTGTAAGATTTCCCTTGTTGGTTCCTCGGTTGATAATTTCAACTAAGTTACCATTGACATCTCTATAATCTGCATGCTTACCTTTAAAGTCAGAATAGAACAACCCATTGACGATGAAATGTCCCATTAGTAATGAAAGTGCAGTTGAATTATTTTGTAAGTAGTTGAGAGTCAACTCATAGTCATCCCAAGAATTGTAACAGGGCAAAAATAAGGTATAGCCTTGGTTATTGTTTGATAGTTTTAATAAGCCCAATTTTTGCATATGCTTTAACGATTTGGTACAATGGTACACTGGATTTATTGAAGATGTTAACTCACCAGGAGCACTTAGATCTTCATCCGTCAAGTATATTATAGTTTCACCAACCCTGTACGGTCCTTCTTGCACGATCACATTTCTATTCAATGTCGATTGGCCATTTTCATTTTGCTCAACTTTAATCTTTTGACAGTTTTTACCCAATTTTTTCGAGTTACAAGATTTTGAGGAATATAGAGTCTTCTTAGATGACAAGTCTGTAATCTTTTCATCAACAAAATGGTAGAGATTAGAGCTCTTGGATTCGATATGCATTTGTTGGTTTAATTCAGGTGAAACGAAAATTGTCTGCTCTATCGAGTTGTTTGTGATGAGGGATGCCAATTTTTGGATGACAAGTTCATCAACAAACGATGAGGAGTTCAATCCAACCAATATTTTCAAAGGATTGAATTCTATCTCTGGCACGAGTGAGCTGTTGTTGAAAAAATGGAGAACAGAGTCTCCAGTGAGTTTATTTGATAGAGTGGACTTGATAGTATCGTTTAGCACGATGTGTGCACCAGCGTCATTTGACGATAAACGGACTCTTTCACCATTGACAGAATAACCTATAAATGACTCATTACCTCCATGAACACCGTCAATCAAAAGTGTGTTGATAATAAGATCATTATCCAACTCGCCATAGGTGGACGAAAGGTAGTTTACCTCGTAATCTTCAAAATGAACAGCCTCGTCAAACGGTACCAGTATAGTTTTATTATGGAAGTTTTTCCCCTCAGTAAGCCTACCAAATATGGAAGAGCTTCCAATAGTTCCAAGAATCTCATTAACTGATTTAGGTTTTTCCAAAAGACTTTCAATCCCTTGTACCACAGAGTCTTGAGTATCAGCGACCAAGTCAGACTCAATAATATGTTGGCCATTTACGGTAGAGCCATCGCCCTCAGACACCACAAGTATTGGAGAACCGTTGCTATGAGTTTTATAGATGTGAGAGCCCTCGAGCTCGCTAGTTATGAATGGTACTTTAATAATGTATCTCTTTAAATCATCTAGCGAAAAGTTGATATTGTTCACCTTGGAGTTGTTTAAAACAAATGCAGAGTTGACAGGTGCAATGAGTGTGATATTCTCCAGTTGGTTCAAGTACGGTATTAGTTGACGTCTTTGTAATATCCTCAAGAATGTTGAGAACTCTACATTCTCAGACAGGATATCAATGACCGTCTTAGTTGGTTCTTGTAATGCAATTTTGGAAATTTCGGGATGAGACTCCAAGTGTGCTGCAGAAGAAGTCAGCACTAAGATGAGCAGTGCACTATAAAATTGTGTGAATAACCTCATGTTCAGCAATCAGTTCATAATTTTATGCAGGCAATAAGTGTTAAAGTGGTTTATTCACTCTTTTCGTATCTGATAAGTTGCCGAACTCGCCGCTTGTGAATGATTTCCTCTATCCAAGTCAATAGTTGATGTGGAATGGCCCTTTGCGTAATCAAGATCAGGTTGTTTGGAGCTGTTGTGTCTAGAAAACACTGCTTATTGTTGCTTCTAATTCTGATGCTATGCTAGGCATTGCAGTCACTGTGCCAAAATCCGGCACGCGTCGTGACTTTTATGCTCCATCAACTATTTTACGTGTCGCGAATTTTCGTAGCCACTGGAGGCAAAGGGTCAACTACACTCTAGGCGCTTAACTGAAATCCAGCTCAATTGCACAGCGCAAACGCAACGGAACGCCAGTCGAGAAGAAGAGGAAGATGTCCAGTGAAGCAAACACCACCGCCAGCAACTCAATTGCCGAGACCAGCGCTACAACAGAAACAACTACCACCACTGCTGGTTCTGATACTTCTTTGAACGTCAATGCTGATGATGTTGCCAAACTACGGGAATTGCAAGCCAATTTGGCCAAGCAGGAAAGCGAATCACAAGAGGAAAAATCTGATGTCGATGCACGCTCCATTTACATTGGTAACGTTGACTACGAGTCCACCCCTGAAGAGCTACAAAAACATTTCCAATCCGTTGGTGTGATAAACAGAGTTACCATCATGTCAAACAAGTTCACCGGTCAGCCAAAGGGGTTTGCCTACCTTGAGTTTGCTGAGCCAAAATCCGTTGTCGACTCTTTAGCCCTGAACGATTCCGTGTTCAGAGGCAGAAACTTGAAAGTCTTGCCAAAGAGAACCAATGTCCCAGGTCTGAGTCGCACTAGAGGCAGAGGAAGAGGAAGAGGTGGCTTCAGAGGCAGAGGCAGAGGCAGATTCACCCCGTACTAAAAGAAACACAACACACAACGCAACTCCCTATTAATCAATTAGCTCCTCGGTATCAAAATGCATCATCTTTCTAGACTTTCCGCAGTCAATTTGTAGCTGTAGTCGCTATCAGCTATGCCCTGAGCCCTGAGTCTGGTTTAGAAGCTCGCTGTACGGATTGGGAAATTGTTAACTGTTCCTTCGCGAATGCCGTATCTGAGTACTTTGTTTTTGTTTTGATAACAGATCAGGAAAAGGTGAACGAAGCATTTGCAGGTATTTTTTCAAGATGTTGAGAGTCTTGGAATCTTGAGCTTCGATTCTTCTGGGCTTGTCTTTAGTGCTCTGGTGTCCCAATCTGAAATACTGCTACTGAGTCTTGTTAGCTGCTTCTGCTTCATCACGTTCCCTCTTACTTTGACAGCTTAGACATCTAGTCCAGGCACCCTCAAAATTAGTACCGCTTAATCAATATCAATATCAATACTTGACACACTCATCAGACATGCCAAACGCTATTAGAAACCAGGAGAGCTATATCTCCATACCAGTTGCTAGAGATGGTGAGGCTACTAGACGCAGAAACTCATTTTTGGATAATCCTATAGGTTCCTTCAGAGGTGTCAACTCTTTAGGCCGTTTCGCATCCTCTTTCAGCAGAGCCCAGTCATTTAGAACTATCGAGCCACTTCATGGGAATCCAAGATCATACTTCAAAGACGATGATGAACTATACGATCCAGAAACTTTGGCCCCATCCCCAAATGGAGCTAGGTTATCCTCCGTTCTACATAGAAACGATTTGGATTTCTTGAGAAACAGGGTCCATGAGAATGATGAACCTGAAGATGATGATGCTATCGATGACAGATCCTTTTTGGCTCCTTCAACTAGTAGAGGTGGTGTATCCATTTATTCATACGGTGCTACAAATGATTACAATGCTAATTTTGCAGACTTCACAGATAACGGTAATAACCTAGTTCTGAAAAGAGTGGAAACAAAGGGCAAAGCAGTCACAGTCATTGCCGGACAATCAACAGCTCCACAAACAATCTTCAACAGTGTCAACGTCTTGATTGGGATCGGTCTTTTAGCATTGCCCCTAGGTTTGAAATATGCCGGGTGGATCATCGGGGTCCCAGCTCTAACTCTTTGTGCCCTGTTTACCTTCTACTCTGCTGAACTCTTATCCAGATGCATGGACACAGACCCTACTCTTATGACTTACTCGGATCTTGCCTACGTCACATTTGGACCAAGTGGTAGATCACTTATCTCATTATTGTTCTCACTAGATTTATTGGCAGGTGGTGTTTCATTGATTGTCCTGTTTGCTGATTCTTTAAATGCCCTGATCCCAAGCATCTCAATCACTCATTTCAAAATTATTGCATTTGTCGTCTTGACTCCACCTTCATTCCTCCCACTGAACGTTTTAAGTTTAATCAGTTTATTCGGTATTACAAGTACAATCGGTGTTGTTGTGATGATTCTCGTTTCCGGTTTCATCAAAACAGATACACCAGGTTCCCTTATCGAATTTGCACCAACAAATTTGTTCCCAGATTCTTTAGCTAGTGCATTAATCTCCATTGGGATCTTGATGGCACCATTTGGTGGTCATGCCATTTTCCCTAACCTCAAAGTTGATATGAGACATCCATACAAGTTCAAAGACTGTTTAAAGACAACATACAGTGTCACCTACTTAACTGATATGTCCATGGCAGTCATTGGGTTTTTAATGTTTGGTGGGAACGTCAAGGAGGAGATTACAAAATCAATTCTTTTAACAAAGGGGTATCCAAAATGGACTTATATCACCATCTGTACATTGATGGCTATTGTGCCTTTTTCAAAAGTCCCATTGGGAGCAAGACCTATCATATCTATCTTTGATCATATGTTGAACTTACAAGATACCACGCAGTACAAAGGTATCTCCCTTTTGTTCAGAAGAACATTGAAAATATCATTGAGACTTTTGGTAAATGGTACATTCGTTGTCGTGGCTATTCTTTTCCCTGAGTTTGACAAGATCATTGCATTCATGGGGGCAGGCTTGTGTTTCTTGCTGTGTCTAATTTTCCCATGTATGTTTTATCTTTCCATTTGCAAAGACACAGTGTCCCCAAAGGAGAAGATTTTATGTTATTGCATTATTTTCATAAGTGCTATCTTGTCCATCGTGGGTACAACAGCTGCCATCATTTACTAATTCTTGGGAACATTCTGCGTGCACTTTTCCTTCATATTTTTCTTACAATGTGATTATCACACTCATTTCATCTAATGATACCCCTAAGGACTCATAGCGCTGTTCAATCTTTTCAATTTCAAAATGAATAAACTGGGAAGACTTCATTACTACGTATATGAACACAATCATTATATAGTCTATTATCGTGTATATTATTATCGCATCATCATAATCTGTGGATTTTTCAGGTACTTCATTTGGACTGTGTTCTGTTGATACAAACTGAAGTTGTGAAATGACCTTCGGGTTTTTTGGTTACGTGCCCTTGCGCAATTTTTTCAATAACAAATTTTTTTGAAGCTCATCTCTTGCATAGAAGCAGACATCGCTAACTCACTAACAACGATTTCATATACACATTGAATAAGATCATGTCCTCTGAACTATTGGATAGAATAGTCAGAGATCCTGTGGATCTACTCGACGAGAAGTTTGAAAGCGCTGAAGTTTTGTCCTTTGTGAAAACACTTTTAGATCCGATCGCAAAAGGTAACTCAGTGTTGGAGGAAATCTTTGTTGATGGTCTTGATGCCTCTCAGGTTTGGTCACAAGCAAAACTGGTTTTAGATTCAACAACGGAAAACTTATTATTTGAAAAGATTCCATCATTAGGTGCCGCTAGATCAGTGAAGGATGTGGGAAATTCCGAAGATGAAGAAGACTCTGGCTTAGAGGAAGAGCCATCTGATGAAGGCTCCGACAGTGAAACTCTCGACAAATTAAACGACGACGGAGAATTAGTTGACGATTTCGAAGATAGCGAAGGTCAAGAAGAGCCAGAAGATTCTGATGGTGAAGATGTGGATGAGGAGGAAAATGATAATGAAGACGAAGATGAAGCTGCAGATGGAAAGGAAAATGAAGATAATGATGAGATCAAGAAAGATGCATTTGGTCTTAATGACGAGTTTTTCTCCATCGATGATTTCAATAAACAGATTTTAGCTCAAGAGAATGAGGGGGATGACAATGGAGATGATGAAGTCGATTATTTCAATGATATCCCAGATTCAGATAGTGATGAAGAAGAAGCCTTATACTACAACGATTTCTTCAACAAGCCAAAGGATAAAAAATTCACAAAATTCAAAAAGCCAGCTAGAAAATCTAAGGTTGAGAGTGTTGAAGAAGATTTAGAACTAAACGAAGAAGAATACGATCAAGGTATGAAAAGCGCCATGCTTGATATTTTCGAGGAAGACTCTAAGACTACTGAAGCAAAGACAGAGAACTTGTCAAGTTTCGAGCGTCAACAATTAGCAATCCAAAAGGAAATCGCCAAGCTTGAATCTGAATCTATTGCTGAAAAGAAGTGGGCCCTCAAGGGTGAATCCAAATCGAAAGATAGACCTGTTGATTCTCTTCTAGATGAGGATCTGGAATTCGAACGTAATGCCAAGCCAGTTCCAGTCATAACGCAAGAAATCACCGAGTCTATTGAAGAACTTATAAGAAGAAGAATCAAAGAAGACAACTTTGACGACCTTCCAAAGAGAATTATCACAGATGTTTCGAACTTTAAGAGTTCCCGTGATTTCCAATTGAGCGAAACAAAATCCACAAAATCCTTAGCTGAACTTTATGAAGACGATTATCAAGGTGCTGATACAACATCTGCTGCTTCTGAAGAACTTAAACAATCACACGATGAGATCAAATCTCTCTATCAATCTTTGTCACACAAGTTGGACTCATTATGCTCCGCGCATTTTATACCGAAACCTGCTCAGAAGGCTATCGAAATCAAAGTCAACACTGCATCAATCACCATGGAAGATGCTCAACCTCTTACCCAATCTACCTCTAGTACTTTGGCTCCACAAGAAATTTTCAAGACCAAGACATCTGGTAACGATAACGAAATTCAATTGAAATCTGGTACTGTGTTCGCTAGAGACGAATTATCCAGAGAGGACAAACAAAGACTTAGAAGGGCTAACAAAAGAAAGAGATCCAAAGAATTCCGTTCACAAGAAAACAATAGCGCTAAGAAAGCCAAGAAAGAATCCGTTATGGATACATTATCCAAGGCTAAAAACGTTACTATCATTAATGACAAGGGTGAAAAGAGAGACCTTTCTGGTGCATTGAAAAAAGATCAAGTGAAACAAGGCTCTTCTATGTTGAAACTATGATGGTCATTTAGTTTATACGACTGACTTTTAAATGTACATTATTATAATTCTACTCTATATTGATAAAAAAATCTATGCCTCCTTAGATCTAGTCAAAAGAGCCTTGGCCCCTTTAGAGACTATTGGACAATAATGCTTTTCTAACAAGAGAACTTCCCATACAGTAGCAGCTTCTGGATTTGATCTTGTTGGAATATCAGTCTCCATGGAGAATTTACCATTGGCAACTCTGTCTTCAGTTGAAAATAACCCACAAATTTCAGGATATCTTGCCATTAACTTTTCTAGAAATTTCAAAATGGCTATAGATGATTTTTCTGGTGTGTTCATCAAGATCATGGATAGTCTTTTGGCAAATGCTAAAGCTCTAACTTTTGAGCCATTCTTGGATTTGAAAAAAATGTTTTCCAAAGCTTTTAGCAATAATTCAATCTTTGTGGAAACATTGACTGATGGTTTTTTGAATTCATTACTTAGAGGATCAGCTAATCTTAACGTCTTGTGGGAAAATTCTATATCAGCATCAAACGAAACTTGGTATAGGATTGTGTATAAGGAATCAACGAAACTTGATAAATCAACTTGAACTTTGTATTGTGTATGGTTTGAAACTAGGGCAAAAGCAGTGACAATTGCCAACAGTATATGACGGGATTCATCGTGACCTATTGGTTCCTCACTATTATGAATGTTTCTGATAATTTCTCTGATAACTTCCAAAAAGTCACCCAAAAGATCGAAATTGGCCATATGCCCAATTCTTGCCAGCCCTTCGAGAACGGATGCTATCAACTTTTCAGAATTTTCTCTCAAGACGTCTAGGTATAGTTTCAATAGAAGCTTCAAGATTTCAGCTTGATGTTTTTCTCTTTCTTCAGCTGAGACAGCCATTTCAGCCTTACGCATTTCCTCTTCAATTTCTTTTCTTTCCTTACGAGCTTTTCTCTCCTTCTTTGATAAGTGGACTCTGTCTTTTTTCTTCAACTTGACCTTTTCAGCTTTTTCTTCCTCCGTAGCGTTAGGATCATAATCGTTCAAAATGTTTGCAGATAAAAAGATATTGATGACACTTTCATCAACTTTAAACTTTCTAGATCTCAAAGTCTTTGATAGAAGTCTGATGATGTCGAATGATAGATCACCAGCATCGTCATCATGAAGCAAAACTTCCAAAGTCTTTATACATTCAGCAAAGACTGGATCATTCTTAGGAGAAGGTTTGCATATTCTGCGCACTATGATTAATAAAATATCTGCCCTATAGTTGAACTCTTTGAATGATGCAGCTAATTCGCATGCAGCCTTGACAGCGAAAAGGGCCATTTTGTGATCGTTTTTAGCATTCTTGGCAAGGTCACTCAATAGATCAATATAGTTTTTGTAATTGATAATTAACACTTGTTCAAAGTTACGCAATTTTTGAACATCTCTGGAAACTTTTTCAGCCTTTTCGTGATCTGACAAAGGCCTTATTCTATAGCCCGGAATAATGCTCTTGAAAGCAGGAACCAATGCCAATAAGGAAAATCTAGAGGTATTTGGGTTCTTAGATTGTGCCATACGAAGCAATCTAGATAAAATATTGATATTGTCTTCTGGTTCTTCCATTAATTTTTCAACGAGTTCTGCAATTTCCTCCTTCAGTTGAATGATTTTCTCCTCGGTGTCTAATTCTTCTTCCTCTTCTTCTTCTTCCTTCGCTTCTTGCTCAGCTTTTCTCTTCAACTCTTCTTCTTCGTCGTCTTCTTCCTCTTCCTCTTCACTTTCAGATTCTTCCTTTTTGGCATCTACTCTCTTGACAACTCTTTCGATTTTCCCACCTCTTTTGATAGGCAACGCAGCGTAGTCTGTTTTGTCTTGGTTCAGTGATCTTGGTTTCAGCTCGTAATCTTGTTCTTCATCATCCCAATTCCCGTGATCAGACTCTTCACCTGATTGTGCTATGTCATGACTGTTAGCCAAGTTGGCGATACCAACAGAAAGCAGAGAATCTTGCTCTTGACGCTTCTTTTTTCTCTGTTCTTCGACAAATTTGCTGGCTCTCTTTCTACCCATTATTTCCTAACCTTTCTCTCCTGATCAAACTGTTAAGAAGCTCACTCCGATACAAAGCATCATCAACATACTATAGATCTTTCTGTAAGTACCATACAAAATTTTCTGGCAGAGCGATGACCCGGTAGATGCACTACTTCCTAATCGGGATGTTTTTTTATGTTTTTTTTTTAAAAAGGCAGAAAAAAGTGCAAGCTTCACTATCAAAGCCACTTTGAGCTTGGAGTTCAATTGCAACATTCAGACAACGATAACTAGCACCCTCGAGAGACTTTTTCAGAGGTGATTTGTGTTGTATTAGAGACAGGTTTACCATTTTATTGTTGTGTTTTCAGTTGTTTTAGCTTTTGTGAGACTGGTGATTCCCCTTAATACTGAAGAATTTGTGTTTCCCACTAGAGAATGTCCGTTGCTCTTGACAACGAACTGTGTAAGTCTATGAATAATGGCAAGAATAGATTCAAGAAAGTGTTTACTAACTAGGATGGTACGGTAGCGATGGCGTCTATTAAAGATTTCCACGAAGACTTGAACAATAACATGCCTGGCAATGAAATAATAGAGGTGGAGAGCCCTTCTCTCAATATAGAGGAGGCGTTTCTTGCGGAACATCATAATCAAACAACAGAACAGTCAAAGTCCAGTGGTGAGTTACAGGCCACTTCTGGAGATCCATCGAAAAATAACAAGCACGTTAAACACCAAACCGCTGTCGTCGATCCAAGTTTTATAAACACTGGTATTACAAACACACCACCCACACAGGCTAAATCTTTCCGGTTTGTGAACAATTCTCCGAACTCTATGAATAAGCAGAAAAATAGAATGAAGCCTGCCTTCAGGGTTGATAGTCAGGCTAATAGGCTTAATAGCGAGTTGGGAAACAATAAATCTGTTATCATAGAGCAGAAGATCCAAAGTAACGGTTCAGAATACCTATCAAATGATAAGCAATATATATTCCAGTTGAATGTTAAAAGACCCCCAGGAAGACCGAGAAAATACCCATTGGAAGCTCCGAAACCCAAGAGACCACAAGGAAGACCTAGAAAATATCCAATAGAAGTAACAGGGTCATCCACGAGCGGCTCAAAGATTATGAAGAAACCCTTGGGTGGTAACCCTGGTCTAGGCATAATAGAGGTGCTACCAATAGACTCCGAACTTATGGACACAAAGAAATAGGGATAAGCAGCATCGCAATCGCAACTTCCACGCTGTTTTCTCAATAGCTGCTAAGATCATCTAGCCATGAACCAACCCATTTTGATGAATTTTACGAATTATTTGCCTTTTGATATTGCCCAAAATTAAATATTGTAGATACATTATAAAGGTAGCCTGTTTATGTATAAACATCTGAAACTTCCCAAAACGGTAATACCCCCAATGCGGAATGTCAGCCGTGGCTAAATGGCAGACGGTGGGGGTCCATTGAAGGCTTTACCATACGTGCTTGAAAAAAAAATCAACAGACCAACTGGAACCCGAGATCTTTGAGCACCAGGAGTGGTTTTGAAAGAGATAGATCGATCTTAATATTCCTAACCATATACTACCATCAATGCTTCGTCTAACTTCCAAGTCATTCGTGTCAAACTTGCGCACAGTTCAAAAGAGATGTAAGTTGAATCGCATCTAAACGAGGACCACATAGATGGGATGGGATGATATGTTCCTTTGTTTTATGAATTGTTTGCTGTTCAAAGTATAATACTAACAGCTGTAACAGGTTTACACTCTTCCAGCTCTCTTTTGAAAGCTGAATTCTTCAACATGCCAGCCATGTCTCCAACCATGAACGAAGGTGGTATCGTTGAATGGAAATTCAAAGAAGGTGAAGCCTTTTCCTCTGGTGATATCTTGTTGGAAGTTGAAACTGATAAATCCACCATCGATGTTGAAGCTCAAGATGACGGTATCTTGGCCAAGATCATCTTGGGTGATGGGTCCAAAGACATCAAAGTTGGTGAACCAATTGCTGTCATTGCCGAAGAAGGTGATGATTTATCCAAATTACCAGAAGCTTCAACCTCTGCCGCACCAGCAGCTGCTAAGGAACAACCAAAAGAAGAGCCAAAGAAAGAAGTTAAAAAGTCTACTCCTCCACCAACAACTTCTCAATCTACCAAGGCTAATCCAGACCAAACTTTCTTCCCATCCGTCGCATCATTACTTGACTCTAACCATATCTCTAGAGATGATGCTCTTCAAAAAATCCAGGCCAGTGGTCCAAACGGTCGTCTATTGAAAGGTGATGTTTTAGCTTACTTGGGTCGTATCTCTCAAGATTCCGTTTCAAGAATTGCCAGTTTCATCAACTCAAACTCTAAATTAGATCTTTCCAACATTGAAAGATTACAAATAACTCCAAAGGAATCTTCTAAACCAGCTACTAAGAAGGATGAAAAGGCTTCTGATGCTGCTGCTGCTCCAGCCAAGGCTCAAAAACCAAAACCTCAACCAAAGATCATCACTGAAACTTTCAACTTGTCTGCTTTACAAGCTGAAGCTTCTAGATTCTCCACTGAAAGAGGTATTGCCTTTGATCTATCCAAATATGTTAACGAAGCTTCTAAGCGTTCTCAACAATTTGCCTACCAAAAACAAGCTGTCTCTAGTGATTACTACGACTCTATTTTTGAAGATTTGGTTGCCCTCCCATCAAACTTGGAAAGATTCACTGTTAAATTAGATCTACAAACTTCTTCACAAGCCGCCAAGACACCAGCTTCCACTGGTGATATCTTTGACTTGTTGGATTTTGTTGACGCTAAACCAGCTGCTGCCACTGCTGCTGTTGCCAACCCAACCGTCACTGTCAAAGTGACTGTTAATCCAAAGGTTGCTGATGCTGAAGCCAAGGCCAACGCTTATATTGCCAAATTCAAGAGCTACATCAGTAACCAAGGATTCTGAATGAAGCGGAAATGAGGTGATGTTTGAAACATACTGTATGATATTTATAGAGCTTAATTGGATACTCAAAAACAAGAAATAACTAACTATGAACTTGTTTTTTTTTGGAATGTAGTGCTACGTTGGTGGTTAACAAATATAATTAAGTCTTTATTACAAGGTAAGGTCTATAAACTCAATAGCTTTTAGAAACGGAAAAACCCTTGTTCTTCCAAGTACAAGACGATTTTTTGCACAGCGGTCAATGGGTTACCAGCCAAATCGATTTCGATTTGAGCATCTTGGAATTGAACTTTATCGGCTTCATCATTGACAGTAATAAAAGTACCAGCTTTTGAGACTTCTTTTTGATAAGAAGCAATGGTTTCGACACCGGATTCGTTCAAGATGATGACACCAGCACCTGCTCTGGTCAATTCATGGGCAATGAAAGGGGAGGCGTATTGCTTGGTCAAGATGGTGTAATGTCTACCACCAAATTGGTTGAAAGTGGCCAAAAGGGCATGAGCCAAGATGGAGGAGTTCAAATACAAGGTGAAACCTTGTTGTGGTCTTGGAGGATGGGATTCTCTCAAGATCTTGACAACTTCAGGATAAGAGAACCAACTTGGGATCTCAGTACCGTCTCTTAATCTTTTACGCAACTCGGTACCAGAGATGTTCAAAGTCTTGACATTGTCACCAATGGTATCGATTGGAGCGTAACGGTCCTCTTCTGGCAAATAGGTAACCATTCTGAATGGGACAACGTCAATACCCAATTCGTGTTTGTATTCCTCAACCAATTCTTGAGCATCATAAGGACCATAGAAATCGACACCTTTGGAGTTAGAACCAGGACCAGCATGATCTCTACCAACGATGAAGTGGGTAGCACCATAGTTCTTTCTGATGATTGCGTGCCAGACGGCTTCTCTTGGACCACCCATTCTCATGGCGATTGGCAAAAGGGACAATTGAGCCAACCCACTTGGATATCTCTTGATGATTTCTTGGTAGACTCTAACTCTTGTATGATGATCGATATCACCTGGTTTGGTTAACCCAACAACTGGATGGATCAACACATTGGCAGTGTGTTCTCTAGCGGCTCTAACGGTCAATTCTCTATGGGCTCTGTGCATTGGGTTTCTTGTTTGGAATGCAACGACTCTGTCCCAACCTTTCAATGAGAATTCGTCTCTCAATTGAGCTGGAGTCTTACGCAATGCGGTGTAATCGTAATGGATTGGCAATCTAATGGCTTGCAATTCACCACCCAAGTTGACATCACCTTGAGTTTCAACCAAGTACTTGATGGCTGGATGTTCTGGATCACCACCCCAAACTTTCTTAGCTTCAACTTTTTTATCTGGGGTATACTTGTCAGAGATGGTCAAGATAGCTAAAGCATAGTTATCTTCATCTCTCAAGACGACTCTTTCACCAACTTTGTATTTTTCAGAGTCTTCTTTAGACAAATCCAAAACGATTGGGATGGTCCAGACTAGACCGTTTGACAAGTGCAATTTCTCAACGACACCTTCATAGTCCTTTTGGTTCAAGAACCCGGTCAATGGGGAGAACCCACCGTTCAAGATCAGTTCCAAATCACACAATTGACGAGCAGTCAAGACAATGGATTGCAAAGATTCGGCTTCTCTCAACAATTGTTCTTTAATTGGAGCATCTCTTGCAATGAGATCTTGGAGGACACCACCGTGAGGAGCAGGCATTTTGTTATATATCTGGTATTATGATAATCTGATGACTTGAACAGATTCGTACGCACATCTCACAGCCAGTAGCGGATCTCTGCCTCTTATAAGTGGAAAAAAGTCGGAGTGTTTCATTGGTACAATAGTGGGTCTTCGAGAGCATGAAGTATAACCTCAAGTCACGTGCAATGACATTCGCCACAACAACAATTCGTCAAACGCTCCACATCACTGGGAATTTGCCACAATTGATGGCTTGGTATAATCTGATTGAGTATGGGATGTTGTAGTTGTAGTTGGAGTGCTTGATGCTGGAGTCCTGGAGTCCTGGTGGTTGCATTGGTGCTCAGGGTCTGGGCAAAAGCCTCAGTGGATCAGAACAAGTGATCGTGGCTGATAAGAGCAGAGTGTTAGCCACATTGCTGAGATGGAGTGTTGATATGGAGATATGGATTCTGTATATGGTACTTATCAGTGGTGTTCTGTGGATGTTTGATGAGATTGAGTCTTGAGTGCACCTCCATGTCAAGTAATGAACTTTGAAAACCATTGCCAAAATATGGACTTTACAGAGTACCACTATTCAGACCACTTAGACGTAGTGGAAACTGTCACTCGTAAGCATACAACAGTGTCTCGGTACTTATTCAGTTGTGCTATAATTGATCCGTTTCCACATCTGCCTTTGCAGGAACTAAGCACCTCCATTTATCACGGACCCTTGTAGACGCACCAAAGCTCAAGCACAACCCTTGTCATATCCATTCTGATCGCATAGCAATGAAATGAATTATAGCTCTATAAGGTATATGCTTCAAGTGATTCAAAGTGGATATACTATACTAGTCACAGCTGCACCGCGTATTATAGATAGGCAAACGGTATCATATGGTAGCAATGTTCTCTAAATTGTTAATCCTGTACAAAAGAACAGTGCTGACATATGACAAATCATTGACAATTACTGGTGATTTGATTATACAGTAAATGAATACGCTGACTAGTACTCTTTATTCTACACCTTCTTGATTAAGGCGTATACTCTTGGTTAATGCTGCACAGAGTACATACCCAATACACTATTCCGAATCGATTCCCTAGTGCTGCCACCAGCTCTACAACAATGAACCTGACATCCCAGTCAATCTATTGCCACTGAACACGTTTATTACCAATACTAATCAATTCTAATCAATTGTCAACAACGGCCTTAACGACCTCATTAGTCGCTTTTTTCGTACGAGTCAAGGCGCCTTCTCGTAAAAACCGTTACGCACTTTAAGTACAGCCTACCTCAACTTTAAATAAAATAGTAGTAAATATATAAATATATAAATGTATCAACAATGGAGTGGCAATCGAGTCAATTGAGCTAGGTGTTTACATGGCCAGTGCTAAGTAAACAGACAATGACACCCACTCTAAATTCGTCTAATGCGTCCGTCAAAGACGATGTGGACCTTGAGTTCCAGCAGAGCAACGACTTGCCACAACGGCCCATCAAGAGGTTTCTAACACCATTCTTGAGTAAGAAAGTACCACCTGTGCCATTGGAATCAGAGCGAAAGACACTACCATTATACCACGCAAACATCTTTTCAAGATTGGTCTTTGCCTGGTTGTTGCCATTGCTGGCAAAAGGTTACAAGAGAACCCTGCGTCATGAGGATTTATGGCATCTTGATGAGCATACATCCATTGAATACGTTTACCCCAAATACGAACAAAATTTCAATGATGCCATTGCCAAATATAGGAAGAAGAACCCTGATTCCAAAACTATACCAAGATTCACCATCTTGTTTGCCCTGCTAAAGACTTTCAAATGGGAATATTCCATCGCATTGATAACCAAGATTATGTCAAGCGTCTTTGCGTCTTTCAGTCCTCTTGTCTCGAAAAGTTTGATCCAATTCATTGACAAAAGAGCCATATACCCTGAAACTAAGCTTAATGCTGGTGTTGGGTATGCAATTGGATTATCCATTATGTTGATGCTATCCACAATCTTGGAAAATCAATTCTTCGTCTATGCTAAACTAGTTGGTGGTCACTCTAGAACTATCTTGACAAAATCGCTATTGCAAAAGGCATTGATTGCCAATGCTGAAACTAGATACAACTATTCAAGTGGGAAATTGATCTCATTCATGAGCGCTGACTTGTCCAGAATTGATGAAGCTTTACAAATGTTGATCATGGGTATTAATGCTCCAGTTCCAGTGATCATAGCTGTGATCTTACTTTTGATAAACCTTGGTGTTTCAGCATTGGCAGGTATTGGGATCTTCTTTGCCACAATAGCTCTGATGTCTGCCCCTGTGAAGACCCTTTTCAAAATTAGGGAAAGGGCAAATGCCTATACTGATGAAAGAGTATCCAAGATGAGAGAGGCTATTCAGGCAATGAAAATGATCAAATTTTATTCATGGGAAGAAGCATATAGAAAATTGATAACAGAGATTAGATCTAAAGAATCTTCATACGTTTTCAAATTCCAAGCTTTCCTCAATGTCATGATTACCATTGTGGTAAATGCAACCTCTATCACTTCCATGGGTGCATTCCTAGTGTTATATGCTGTCAGAAATCATAAGGACCCGGCAAATATCTTCTCATCATTAAGTCTATTCGCCCTCTTGTCTCAACAAATTATCGAGCTCCCATTGGTTTTCTCCACTTCTGCAGAAGGTTTATTGGCTCTCGATAGATTAACATCTTTCTTCCAATCTCCAGAAGAAGTTTATCATGTCGAAAATTTCTACAATAACGAAATCCTTGGTAATGATAAGACACTGGCTATTAAAATTGTTGAGGGGGAATTCGAATGGGAAAGCTTTGCAGACGCCAAATCTCAGAATGATAATGAAAATCAAGAGGAATCAGTTGACACTAGCCATGCAAGCTCTTCAAAGGATCTAAACAATGAGGAAAAACTTGATAACTCATCACCTTTCAAATTGGAAAATGTAAACTTGGACGTTACCAAAGGTGAACTCATCGTTGTTACAGGTCCCATCGGATCAGGTAAATCGTCTCTCCTGTGTGCAATAGCCTCATTCATGCATAAAACCAAAGGTAAAGTCGGTATTGATGGATCCCTTTTACTATGTGGATCACCTTGGGTGCAAAATACAACTTTTAAAGAAAATATCCTGTTTGGTGAAGAGTTTGATTTGACAAAATACGAAAAAGTCATTAAAGTCTGCTCTTTGGAGGCCGATTTGAAACTATTACCTGCCGGTCATGATACGGAAATTGGTGAAAGAGGTGTCACATTATCAGGGGGTCAAAAGGCTCGTATTTGTCTTGCTAGAGCTGTTTACTCCGACAGAGACATATATCTTCTTGATGATATCCTAAGTGCTGTTGATGCAAATGTCGGGAAACATATCACAGATGAATGTCTTGAAGGGTATCTGTCAACAAAGACTAGAATCGTCGCTACACATCAACTCTCACTTATCAGTAAGGCTGATAGAGTCATCTTCCTCAAAGGTGATGCTACCATCGATGTCGGCACTGAAATTGAATTAATGAATAGAAATCCTGATTTTGTCAAATTGATGCTATATAGCAAAGTTAAAACTGAAAATGGTGATGAAACTGGTGAAGGTGATGATAAGAAGAGACAAGACAAGATTACTAAAGTCACATCTGCTGTTAGTGACAAAAGACAAGATGATGAAGATAATGGTGAACTATACGGTGATGAAGAAAGAGCTTACAATAGTATCCCATTGTCTCTTTACAAACAATATGTGCATGCAGGACAAGGTATCTTCTCCTTTATGGCATTCCCCTTGACGATCCTATTGATGCTCTTGACAACTTTTGCAACAATCTTTGCCAACGTCTGGCTTTCCTTTTGGGTCTCTAGAAAATATGCACATTTATCCAATGGTGCATATATTGGTCTCTATGTCATGCTGACTTTACTTGGTGTCATCTTTGCCACATTGGAATTCTCCATTATGGGGTATGTTTTCACAAATGCCTCCAGAAATTTAAACTTACAAGCAATGCATAAAGTTTTCCATACTCCAATGTCATTTATTGACACTACTCCAATTGGAAGAATCATTAACAGATTTTCCAAAGACACGAACTCTCTGGATAACGAAATTGGTATGCAACTGAAACTTTTGTTGCATTTTTCAACAAATGTTATTGCAATTATCATATTGGCTATATCTTATCTGCCTTGGTTTGCTATAGCGGTCCCATTTCTCTTGATTTTCTTCTTTAGTGTTACAAATTATTACCAAGCCTCCTCAAGAGAAGTGAAAAGATTAGAAGCGATCAACAGATCATTCGTCTACAATAATTTTAATGAAGTTATGAATGGATTGGATACTATCAAGTCTTATGGTACCGAAGCCCAATTTGTCAAGAAAAATGATGGATTTGTCGATAAATTGAATGAGATTTATTTTGTTGTTATCTGCAATCAAAGATGGATCTCTGTCAATTTGGACCTCATGTCGACTGCAATTGTTTTCATTGTCTCGATGTTATCTGTTGCTGGAGCTTTCAATATTAATGCCTCATCTGCCGGTCTTTTAACTTATTACATGATTGACCTTTCCCAAACCTTGTCTTTCATAATGTCCACATATTCTGAGGTTGAAAATGAAATGAACTCAGTCGAAAGAGTTTGCCATTATGCAAACAATTTGACTCAAGAGGGTCCTTATGAAAACCCGACTTTCCAATCACCATCTAATTGGCCTTCAGAGGGATCAATAAAGTTTGACAACTTGTCTTTCCGTTATCGTGAAGGTTTACCCTTGGTGCTGAAGAACTTCTCAATCAATGTCAAAGGTGGTGAGAAGATAGGTATCTGTGGTAGAACAGGTGCTGGGAAAAGTTCCTTGATGATTGCACTGTATAGACTATCAGAGTTTGCAGAGGGGACAATTTACATTGATGGTGTTGATATTAGAGATCTTGGCTTGAAAGATCTGAGAACTAAACTTTCCATCATACCTCAAGATCCGGCTTTATTTAAAGGCACTATAAGATCGAATTTGGACCCTTTCAATGAAAGAAGTACTGAAGAGTTATGGGACTCGCTTAGAAGAAGTGGACTGATTGCCAGTGAAGACGAATTGGAAAAATTAAGAACTGAAAGTGATGGCAATTATAGCAAATTCCACTTGGAGGGATTAGTTGAAGATGAAGGTGCCAACTTGTCACTAGGGGAGCGTCAACTGTTAGCTTTGGCTCGTGCGTTAGTTCGTCGTACAAAAATCTTGATCATGGATGAAGCCACCTCCAGTGTTGACTACAAGACTGACTCAATGGTCCAGGAGACGATAGCTAGAGAGTTCAGTGATTGTACGATTCTATGTATTGCACACAGACTTAGAACCATCTTGAAGTATGACAGAATCGTCGTTTTGGAAAAAGGGGAAGTTGAAGAGTTTGGTGAGCCTTTACAACTGTATGAAAGAGAAGGAATATTCAAAGAAATGTGCAGAGTTTCAAATATTGGTGCACAAGATTTTATATGAAGAAATAGCGGGAACAATCTAAATTTGTAAATAGCTTGTATATACTAAACCATATAAATAGTTAATAGTTATTGTCTAGATCAGTTGCAGATATCACGTAGCACCTTGTAGCATTGAAGTAACAGTGTTCCACGATGTATGTAGCGATATGTGTATGATATATGAGTGTTCAATTATTTAGTAAAGATACTTATCTGTCAAATGAAAGAATTGGTTAATGTCAAGTAAATGTCATATAGTACAAGTCCAGCTTCTTTTCTAGATAAGATGGTGATTTTGATGCTTATGAGCTCCTTTTCTTTGTGATCTATTCTCATACAGCACATGCCAATTTACAATATTAAATTCTGTAGGTCTCGAAATATGAGTCGCTAAATACATCACAATAGTCGCCTTCGAGCTATAGATGCTAGTTTTAAGTCACAATCAAGAGATATTTAACATTTTGGTAATAATAAATTAATTTTCAAAAATTAGTATCTGAACAATTATGTTTTTGGAACAAAAAATTAAACGTCTCCAAAATTTGCTAAATATTTTACGATCCAGAAACAATTTTAGGCAACCCCTGCCATCAGAATACAAGGGCCTCATAAATAATTACAGATGCAAGAAAATAATCTAATTATTCCATTTTTTTAGGTACTGGAAGGTATTTATGGCTTTAGTCAGCGGGCACTACAGAAGTCTTAAAAGAGCCTAGCGAAATTAATGGATCTTGTGAACCTCAAGGGAGTTACGCATTTCAATTGTTCCTTATCCCATGGAAAAACACCTTCAAGCAATCAGAACCTCTCACTTTGACGTTTGTGTTGAATATGTTAGTTGATAATCCCAAGACCAAAAGACGTAGCACCGAGAATCCCGAGAATCCCGACAATTCCGAAAATTTTTCGTGATTCTGTAGCACTGGTCGATTTCAAAACTCAACAAGTTGGTTTCGTGGTCTAGTAGGTTATGGCATCTGCTTAACACGCAGAACGTCCCCAGTTCGATCCTGGGCGAAATCAATTTTTTTGCGTTTTCCCCGCACCCGGTTACCCGGAGCACTTTCCCTTTTCGGACTGTTTTGATAATTTCGTTCGCGCGTTCTCATTCGCGGAGCCAGTTTTTTTTTTTTTAATTTTTATTTTCCTTTTGAAAGGGGCAAAATTCAAAAATCTTCACGAATTTTGTTTTCCACGAATTTTGTTCCCACGTTAAATCAAACAGTTGAAGCTCCAAAGATTGTGTGCACTTTGGTTCGCGAAGCTACGCATAAGCAGGTTAGTGAGGTATTGTTCGTGAATCTGAAAGAGAGATGTCCACTCCAAACATTTGCCGTCGTTGTAAGAAGAAGAGATCTCCAGACGAGACCGAGGAGACATTGAAGTACAGGACTTGCAAGCCATGCAGAGAGATTGAAAGAAAGAAGAAGAGACTCAAGAAGCTGGCCAAACAGGGCCAAACTGAGGCTGATGTTAATCAAGCTGTCACTGTGGTGAGCATGGATCCTACTCAACACATGAGCGTTCCAGATTTGAGACAGGAGGCTTTGAACCAGAAGATTATCAACATTGCTAATCAAGCTTCATTGCAATCTCAACAACAAACTTATGAACGTGGTGTGGATCCAACAGGTCAAAGCCATGAGCACCATTTGGTCCAACAACATTTACAACAACATGGTAAGATTGATGACAAGGAGATCCCAATTGATGAAAGCTTGTTGAAAGAAGGCCAATCCCATGTTGACGACTTGACAGCTGCTAAAGATCTTGATCCAAATCAACATCACTTGCAACAACAACACCATCAGCAAGAGTTGCAACATCAGCAATTGCAACATCAACATTTGCAACATCATCACCCGGAACTTGCCGCTTTGACCGAGGAACATGATGGGCAAGACAAGAATGGTAGAAACACTGATTTCTCTAACGATACAAAGAACATCTTTGCTGCCATTCAAAATGCTGAAAAATTGATTAATAGTGAACATAAGGATCCTAATGCAGATTATTGTCTCTACTGCGGTGCCTTGCGCGATGTAAATGATAACGGTCGCTACAAACTCTGTGGTAATTGTGTTGTTAATCCTCTAGAATCGAATGTTTTCAGCGACTTTGGAGAATATTTGAATAGTATCGATACTGGGAAGTATACCGATATTAAGAATTTGATCTTTTTGAAGAAATTTGAACCCAATGAAGTTATTCCGGAATTCCAAAGTTTTGAAAATGATCAAACATCTAACAATCTTGAATCCATTATGAGCACTTTGGTCAACAATTTCATCAATCCAATCATTGCCACCTCAGGTTTTAAATTTTCCAAGGGAAGTAGTAATTTGTCCACAAAGCCATATCCAAAAGCTATCAAAGTGTTGTACAAATGTAAACAGGATATTAAGACTACTCAAAGATCCGCTGCAAATGTGAACAACAATAACAATACTGGTGCTGGTAACAATGGTCAATTAGTTGGTGGTGCCGTTGGTGTCAATCCACAAGATTCTCAAGCAGCTGGAAATGCTAGAAAGATGAAGACCGAGAATTGTAACTCCAACATGTATGTCAGTTATGATATCGGTTCAAGAACATTGAACATCAAATACAACCACAACACACACAAAACCTATTTAGAGAAACTATACACCAACGAGTTGATCAATGCTGTTAAGGAATATCTAAGAAATGAAAGTGATTTGGATTCAATTTTTGAAAAATTGAGTGCACCAGGGTTTAGTCCTGAACAAGATCGCATCAGAAGCGAGGTTCTCAGTCTCAAGAAGGCAAATTTCGTCAGAGACTTTGCCAATCTGTTATGAAGAGGAAGAGGAGGAGTAATTTGTATTTTTGTGTTTTTTGTATACAACGAATGATATGAACATTTAACAATGAGCTATTTTTTTCCTCATTTTACCGTAGATTAGTACATAGTAATTCGCTAAATGCCGATCAAAGCCGAGCTTCAACTCATCAGCATATGTTAATACAGCCTATTCCAAGGCTTTTCTGGCGGGAAAAAGACCACAGTGTACCAAATTGTTCACTTTCCTTCCATTCTGCGGCCATTTGCGGTGGTTTCAAAGCTCACAAGGACTTTTTTGGTGGTGTCTTGTGCTGAGTTCCCTAAAGTAGAGAAAACCATGGAAAACAGCAGCTTTTTTTTGCCTGTTTTTGATGCATCACCGAAAAAAAAAAATAAAAAAAAACAACCATAGAAAATTATTCCTCCGAGAAACTCCAAAAGACAGATAAAGAAACAACCTGGAAAATTTTCTTATCGTGTCAATCTTTTGAACTCTTGAACTTCTACTTTCTAGTGACTGGGCCCGCAACCTTGCTATGCTAAGAGTGTGACATAGATGGATCAATACACCAACAAATACCATCCTGATTTCGTCCCAGGGACGTACAACATATACTCGTCCCAAAATTTGGAAAATGGTGTTTTATACAAATCAAAGCTAAAGAAAGATGGTGATCTGATCTTGATCCCACAACCTTCAGACTCTCCTAATGATCCTTTGAACTGGAGCAAATGGAGAAAGCATTTCCATTTCGTCATTATGGCTTTCATCACTGCGTTCACTGCTGCAACTTCTAATGATGCTGGTTCCACTCAGGACTCTCTGAATGAAATTTATGGGATCAGTTACGATGCTATGAATACAGGTGCCGGTGTGCTTTTCCTAGGTATCGGATGGGGGACGTTGTTCTTGGCTCCGTTGTCCTACTTGTATGGAAGAAAATTACCATTTATCATTTCCATCACTTTGGGGTTGATTGGTGCTATTTGGTTCGGTTTTGCGAAAAGTACCTCTGATACCATTTGGTCACAACTGTTTGTTGGTATCAGTGAATCCTGTGCTGAAGCTGCTGTGCAATTATCCTTGACCGATATCTATTTCCAACATCAATTGGGGTCCATCTTGACTGGGTATATTTTAAGTACCTCTGTTGGTACGTACTTGGCTCCTTTGATCGGTGGGTTTATTGCCAGTAGAACCAGTTTCAGATGGGTCGGTTGGATTGGTGCCATTATTTCAGGTGTCTTGTTATTGGTTTTGTTCTTCTTAACAGAGGAAACCTCTTTTGAAAGAAGTAGATATATCACTCCATTATCATCAAAACAATCCATCAATGGAGTTGATAACGGTACTACATTAAACTCTAGTCAACAGGACACTGAAGACATTCAACACATCTCTGATGAAAAGGATGCCGATGAGAAGACCATTGATGATACAATCACTACAGTGCGTAGAAAGAAGTCTAAGGAGCAAAAGGAAACCGAGGAAACAGAGGAGCTAATTGATGGTGCTAGTGAAAAGCCAAACAAGTATTGGAAGAGAATGGCCCTCATCACATTGGCTTCCAATTTGAAAGGTACAGGTTTCAAACAATACTGGAAACATATCTTGATCAATTTGAAAATGTTTTGTTTCCCAGGGATCATCTTGTCAGGTTTGTTCTGGGGTATGCAAAATGTGTTTTTGTCATTCTATCTAACAACCGAAGATACTTTCTTCTATGACGAACCATACAACTATTCAAATGCCGGTGTCGCCCTGATGAACATCCCATGTATGATTGGTGCTATTGTTGGGTGTATCTATGCTGGTACTATCAGTGATTACATTGTCCTATGGATGGCTCGTCGTAACAATGGTGTTGTCGAAGCAGAGTTCAGATTGTACTTCATCTCCTTGACTGCCATTTTCGGTTCCGCTGGTCTTTTAATGTTTGGTATCGGTGCTGCTCGTAACTTGTCAAAAGTTGTTACATACGCGGGATTGGGCTTCATCGGTTTCGCCTACGGTTCAGCTGGTGACATTGCGTTAGGTTACGTGATGGAAGCTTCTGAACTGGTTTTGGAATCCATGGTTTGTGTTGCCGTCATCAACAACACCATCAGTTGTATCTTTACATTCACTTGCTCCCTTTGGCTGAATGCTTCCGGTACTGAAAACACCTTCATCGCTTTAGCTGTCATCAACTTCGGTGTCTCCATGTTAGCCATTCCAATGATCATTTGGGGTAAAGATGCCCGTAAAATGACAAAGAAATGGTATCTGGAATTCTTAGAAGTCAGAGATGGTATATGACGAGCATATAATTGTAATATCACTACACTTAATCTTTAAACGCATTTCATCTAGCTGCAACTAATTTGTCAGATGAAACAATTTTTCTCATGATTACTATTTATAGAGTTTAATACATTAATTTTATCGTCATTAACAGTCAATTACCGAGTATTAAGTAACTAGTAGTTTCCTTCTACGCAGTAAAATGTGTCAATTGGCTTCTTCTTTGGGAAATTTTGGCAAGTTTCGGTCTATACACTTCAAACAGACTGTCATCGGCTGTCGGGTCGATAAGAACCTCATGTTAATATTGCAAGGGCAAAAATCACCTTTGAAGATTCCCAAATTGCCATATTCAGCCACCAATGGTCAAGACGTCTGAGTGGAATCTGTTCTTTCCTTTTCTGACCTGGATCTTCCAGAAATGCTATGACAATTTAGACGTTCGTACTTCCGAGGCGTACATGAATCGCCATTGAAGGCCCAAAACAGTAAAACATCAATGCTTTTTGAGCATAAGATGAGGTTTGTTTTTGATGTACCGTGCATCATTGATGGTGGTTCCATAATAACGAAGCAGTGATGGACGATGCGCTGCACATGCTAGTCATGAAGCACTTGGGCTATATGCTCTACAGGGTGTTGAAGGCCATGACTTTGATATGGGATTGAGGTCTACAAGACCTCTTAAAAACGGTTGATTATAAGGATCTCAAATCAAGAGCCAGAAAGACGGGGGACAAACCTTAGATTCTCAATTGAAATTGGCTGTGAGACAGATAAACTTTGCAAGCCCCAAAAACATGTGCTTCAGGGTACAGAGAATCCCGGTTTCCTGTATGATTTCCTGAATTAGGTAGTTTCATCATGAACATATTCACTGCCGTCATTTGAAAAAGAACTGTGCATGAAATCTTGACCCTTGCCAAAAAGATATATAAATCATCAATTCCCAGTCGTCAATCACAGAATCTTTTTCTTTCAATCTTCCCTTCTACTACGATACAACCATCTTACATTCGCTTAAAAATGTTACCATCCATTCTTTCATTGGTTTTCATAGTTAACTTGGTTACTGCTGCTACTGTTAGCGCTAGTGACATCCTCACAAGCCTTTCATTGACAAGTCAAAGAGGTGATAACAAGCCTTTGTCTCCATGGACTGCTACCTTGGGGTTCAGTATTAGTGACACCTCCAAATACTCCGCTGGTGACTCTTTCACTTTAGAATTACCACATGTTTACCGTGTCAAATTTACTGGTGATAACACCACTTTGGATGTTACTTCTGGCTCTTCCACTTTGTTCACTTGTACCAAGATCTCTGCTGCTTACCTTTATGACCACTCCACTTTGACTTGTACTTTTGCAAGTGGTATCTCTGATTTTTCCAACGTTAGCGGTGAGCTTGCAATCACCGTCTTCCTTGGTGTTGGTGGTAGTACTTCTTCTACTGAAATTAGTGATGCTAACCACTACACGACTGGTACAAACACTATTACCTGGGGTTCACTCTCTACTACTGTTACCTTGGCTGCTCAAGATTACAGCAATGCCTTATACTCATTCTCCCACACCACCGACCACGATTCCGTTGAAGATTACTACTTGTTGCCAGGTTGTGATTCAGGTTCTCAATCAGGTTCTGTTGAAATTGACTTTGGTGCTGATTTCCCAGGTAAAGGTCAAATTGTTTGTGACTCCACTACTCAAGTTTACATCTCCAACTCTTTCAACGCTTGGGCTTATCCAAAATCTTACAGCGAACCAGGTTTTGATTACACTTGTACTGCTGATAAGATCTCTTTCAATTATACCAACGTTCCAGCTGGTTACAGAATTTGGGTTTCTGTCTTGCAATACCAAGATTTGACTAAACTTGTCTTACAAAACCAAGTTAAATACAACATTCAATGTTCAAACAATGCTACTACCAGTGACAACTACTACCAATACATTTCTATTGCCACCAGACAAGCTTCAGCTACCGCTTCAGCCAGCTTGAGCTTGACCACAACTACTACTACTGCTACTTGGTCCAATTCCTACACTACCACTACTACTGCTCCACACTCATCTGGTGACAGAACCGTTACCGTTAACGTTGACGTTCCAACCCCACCATCCTCAACCACCACCACTACCACCTCAACCTGGTCAAACTCATGGACTACAACCACTACTGCTCCATTCTCCTCTGGTGATTTGACTGTTACCGTTGACATTGATGTTCCAGTTCCAGCTGCTTCAACCACCACTACTACCACTTCAACTTGGTCTAACTCCTACACTACCACTACCACCGCTCCATACACTTCTGGTGACAAGACTATCACTATCAATGTTGATGTTCCAGCTCCAGTTGAATCTACCACCACCACCACTACTTCCACTTGGTCAAACACTTGGGAAACTACTACCACTGGTGTCTACTCCTCTGGTGACAAGACCGTTACCGTCTATGTTGAGCTAGTTCCATCTACCACCACTACTACCACTGCCACCTGGTCAAACTCCTGGACTACCACCACAACTGCTCCATACTCATCCGGTGATAAGACTGTTACCGTTAATGTTGATGTTCCACTTTCCCAATCATCTTCCCCATCTGTTGAACCTTCAACAACTACTACTACCACTTCAACTTGGTCCAACTCCTACACTACTACCACTACTGCTCCATACACTTCTGGTGACAAGACTATTACTATCAATGTTGATGTTCCAGCTCCAGTTGAATCTACCACCACCACTACTACTTCCACTTGGTCAAACACTTGGGAAACTACTACTACTGGTGTCTACTCATCTGGTGACAAGACCGTTACCGTCTATGTTGAACTAATTCCATCTACCACCACTACCACCACTGCCACTTGGTCTAACTCATGGACTACCACAACTACTGCTCCACACTCATCTGGTGATAAAACTGTTACTGTCAACGTTGATGTTCCAACTTCTCAATCTGGTTCCCCATCTTCTGAAGCTTCAACCACCACAACCACTACTGCCACCTGGTCAAACTCATGGACTACTACTACCACTGCTCCATACACATCCGGTGACAAGACTATCACTATCAATGTTGATGTTCCAGCTCCAGCTGCTTCCACTACTACAACCACCACTTCCACCTGGTCAAACACTTACGAAACCACAACTACTGGTCTTTACTCATCTGGTGACAAGACTGTTACCGTGTATGTTGAGCTAGTTCCATCCACTACTACTACCACCACTTCTACTTGGGATAACTCCTGGACTACTACAACTACTGCTCCATACTCATCCGGTGATAAGACTGTTACTGTTAACGTTGATGTTCCACTATTTACCACCACAATTGCTCACGGTAACACTACTGTTTACTCCACCATTCCATGTTCTTCATGTGAAGGTTCAAGCACAATTGTCACCTCAATTGTTACACCAGCTTCTTCAGAACCAGCTTCTTCAGCACCAGCTGTTGTGACTTCATCTACTCCAGTTGTCGTTAGCAGCACTGTTTCTGGCTCCGTTATTGTTGTTACTGAAACTTCAACTCCAGTTGCTTCCTCTGAAACTTCTACTCCAGTTGTTGTCTCAACTCAATCAACCACCCCAGCTGTCGTTACCACCACTATTTCTGGTTCCGTTACTGTTGTCACCGAATCATCCACTCCAGCTGCTTCCACCCCAGTTGTTGTTGTCACTACCACTGTTTCTGGCTCTGTTGTTGTTACCACACAACCTGCCTCATCCAGTCAATTCTCTGGTAGTATTGATGCTCATCAACCATCTTACTCGACTCCAGTGACAGGTAGTGAACCAGTTGTCACTGTCTACACCACTACCTCTGATGGCTCTGTTGTCACTTTGACTACCACTAGCTACACTCAACCAGCTGCACCAGCCACCACCACCGCTACCACTAGTGCTCCAAATGTTCAAACACAAGCCACTACCACTCCAGCTGCTGCCACCACCACCACTTTCACCACCACCTCAAATGGTACTGTTAGAACCGTTGTTACCACTTACCAAGTTTCCAGTGCTCCAGCAACCCAATCATCTCCAGTTAACACACCAGCTATCTCCACCCAAGCTACTGTTACTCCAGTTGCCACTAGTACCTCACCATCAATCCAAACATATGCCGGTGCTGCTTCTACTCTCAGATTGAACTCCGTTATCTTGTTTGTTCTTTCTGCTCTTCTCTTCTAAGTTTTTTTGTCATTATAGCTAATGATCTTTTTCTTAGATCTAGGTTGAGGACGAGAGATTACGCTTTTTTACTATTATAGAGACCTTTAATTATCAGTTTCATTTTATATTTTTATACTATATATACATACCAATAGGACATTATACCATTTTAAGTTAATTTTGAGCTGTGTAGATATTCACGAATTACTTCAGCATATAGGTGAACGAATTCTGAACTGCTGGAATCGATCATCGTATTTTACGAGCTGTGGGCGATTTGCATAGCACATTAGTTGAGCCAACTTTGAGCAACTTTAACTCGGATATTAGGATTATGAAATCTAAAGCTAGTGCGACATGGACAACACTTGTGTTAGTATTGCAACTCGAAAGTTGATATAAAAATTCTTTGGGATTCTGGAAATGTGTATGGTGATTACATAAGCACAAAGATCTCGAAAGAAATTTTAGTGTCATAAAGTGACCGATGAGCTAATGGAATTTGAACCACAGTTAATTGAGGTGCTGATAAAGGAAAATGAAGAGACAAGCATATCTATCGAGAGGGATCAAGCTGATCAATCGGAGTGCACTACAGAGGAAGGCTCACTTTTCAACTGGTGTCAAGGAAAAATTAGATGAGCTGAAAAATACTGATCATGTATCTTCGAGTACTTTAGTTGAAATGTTGAACCATAGTGACATGCTCACAGGCCAAAATGTGCATCTAGTTGAAGAGATTATCCAAGTTTCGAAGCAAAGCTCTAAGCTTTCCGCTAGAGAGCGTGTTGAGCTACATAATTTGGTGTTGAGGAATTTTGTTCAATATGATTACTCGTTGTCCATGATTCATCAAAGAGAAATCTCTCAGCTTGAAGGTGAAGTTGCCCCAGACTCAATGGCAGAAGTTATCAAATATAACCCCGGTAGAGTGAAATCATCTTGGGAACTATTTGAAGAGTTTATTCTATTAACAAAGTGTACGCCAAGTGAGAGTCAAGTTTTACTTGAGGTCACGTTGTCTAAATTAGTTAATGGTGACCCAAGTGAGATTGAGGACGGATACAAGATGTCCCAAACCGCATTTGCCAGAGGTATCTTCTTACTGAAAAATTTGAAAACCCCTCCAGAATATTTGAAGTCTAAACTTCTTGCGTACGCGTTGGAGAACGAACACTTCGATTTTATTCCATTGATCGGCGTTGACACTCTCAATCAAATTATTAATCTGCAACCAAATACCAATAATTTTGTCAAGTTATGGAAAACTTTGAACACATCATCATTGAGTCAACAGCAAATTGAAGAGAACTTGGATCGTTTTGTGAAATTAATCTTGAAGTTAAGCGAAACAACCGAAGTTGAGACCACCATTTCCAACGAAGAGGATACTGTCATTGAGAAAATCAAGCAATTAAATTTAAAATATCCAGCCTTCATGGTCAATCTCGAGAATAAGTCTAGCGAGACCAATGATCATTTCGGAAAATTGGTTCAATTTTTGGAAGAATCTAAATTGTTATCCAATGCTCAATCAAAGTACACACCATTAAGACTTTCACTGTTGAAGGCATATGGTATGAATAAATCTGATATTCCCAAAGCTCTGGAGTTGTACCACGAGTACATCTCTTTAGACAAGTACAATGTCGATTTGTTCATGAACACAATGGTCAACATTTTCACTCATCACGCTGTCAAGACAAACGATATCAAGCAATTGGCATTAGCAGAAACAATGATCCCGCAACCAATGAATGTAAGCTGCTTACAATCATTGATACTAGGTTACTCTGCTTTCGACTTGGAGAAATCATTGGGTGTTTTCAACGATTACATTCAAAAAGTTTCGAAAAATTTCAATGATCAAGGCGTTTCACAGGCAAGTTTACTAACTGAAAGCTTGGTCTTAGCATACCTATCAAAGAGAGATCGTGAATTTGCCCATTTGATCCATGATGGTGCTATCATGAACAATATATTGGTCACAGAGACAAGTAAAAACAGATTGAAGGCCATTTTTAAGAATTATGGTGAAATTTTGGGTGCTGAAAACGATGAAAAAATTAACCAGCTGCTACACCAAGAAGTCTTGAACGCTATCAAGAACCTATAAGACCTTTTTTTCACCTGAATATCTTGTAAATATTGACAAAACTATAGATTATTTTGTATATTGGTTACATATGTAGTGCCCTGACCAACAATCACTGGTTTTTTTTTTGTAGGCGTGAAGTTGAACTTGAACGTGTCACAATATCAGTTTGAATCTTTACAAACAACCAGCGAGACTCACCAGTAGATATCTACCAGATATTCAAGGAGACTCCTTTCGAAACATCATTTTGAGAAGCAAGAAAACACGGACAGCTTTTGGTACAATTGAATTGGTTGAATATGGACGGAATTGTTGAAAGTATTCAAGGCGTACTTGAAGGGCCAATTGACTTTAAATCACAGAGATTCACAGAAGAAATCAGTTACAAAATGCTAATAGCAGGTGCTGTAATATCGAGTATAGTAGGCTTTGCCACGCAGAATATGAGTGCCTTGTTGTCCTTTTCCGCATTGACTATCGTGTTGACATTGGCTGTTATACTACCACCATACCCAGGGTACAACACAGAGAAGATCGAATGGTACACTCCAAAGATCGGGAAATAAGCAGATAGATCTTTTATCTAGCAAAGAGACAACCTTCTAAAATCAAAGAATTCATCTTGACTTTTCGCTTTGACAATTCAATTCAAAATCACGACAAATATCTTCACTTCCTCAACCTCAACGAAATTTAATCCATCGGTAGCTCTCTACTCTCTACGTACACATGAAATACACACACTTGATTTGCAGACTGATTTGTGCTCCTCTGTTTGATCATCGTAGACAATGCCCACCAAGCAGTGGAGCAATGTACTATGTCTCGGTATGTTGCCCTGTGCAAATTCTGGAGAAAGCATAACAATCTTCCGGCGTAAAATGGAGGATCTCAGGATATTTGAAACCATTTATAGCTCGAGGAAATCCATATATTTCTACCATAGATAACTAGAGACGGAATAAACTACTCAAGTAATAGAGTTGAAGGTCACAAGAAAATGTCAGACTTATACATCGGTTTCGATCTTTCCACTCAGCAACTGAAATTGCTAGTGACAAAGACAGATCTTTCATTACACTCCAGTTACAAGATTGAGTTTGATAAGGATCTACCTCATTACAAGACACAAAAGGGTGTGTACTCCAAGGAGTCGACAGGTGAGATCTATGCTCCTGTGAAGATGTGGATCGAGGCATTGGACGTTATTCTGTCCAAGATGTCCAAGGACAACTTCCCCTTTGACAGAGTTGCCGGTATCTCAGGTTCAGGTCAGCAGCATGGTTCAGTTTATTGGTCTGATGAAGCTGAAAAGATCATTGGCTCATTGGATACAGAGAAACCATTGAAGGATCAAATCGCACCAAGAGCATTCACTTTAGAGACATCTCCTAATTGGCAAGACCATAGTACAGGCGAGGAGATTGCCAAATTTGAATCATACATAGGAGGAGCTGACAAGTTGGCTGAAATCACTGGCTCAAGAGCCCATTATAGATTCACCGGACCTCAAATTAGAAAGATTGTCAAAGAACATCCAGATATCTATCACAAGACCAAAAGAATCAGTCTTGTTTCAAGTTTCTTAGCCAGTTTACTGGTGGGCAAAATTACAACAATTGAAGAAGGTGAAACTTGTGGTATGAACCTATATGACATCAAGCAAAGAGACTGGAATGATGAATTGCTCGAAATTTGTACAATCACTCATGATAAAGATGGTGTTACCGACAAGGATCAGAAATCCAATGCCATCAAGGAGTTGAGATCTAAAATTGGTAAAGTTGAAAGAGTGGGGCCTGACTCTATTGGTACTATTTCCCCATATTTTGTCCAGAGATATGGTTTTGATCCAAAGTGTAAAGTCTTCTCATTCACAGGTGACAATTTGGCTACCATCTTAGCTCTACCATTGAATCAAGATGAATTTTTAGTGTCATTAGGGACAAGTACCACTGTACTATTGGTTACAAAGCAGTACATTCCATCTTCTAACTACCATCTTTTCATTCATCCAACGATCCCAGATGCTTATATGGGTATGATCTGTTATTGTAATGGGTCATTAGCACGTGAAAAGATTAGGGATGAATTGAACACCAAGTATGGCAAGTCTGAAGGTGATTGGTCATTGTTTAATGAACTTTTAGATAAAGCAGATGGGTTTTCGGGAGAATTGGGTTGTTATTTCCCATTAGGTGAAATTGTACCAAATGCAAAAGCTCAAACCGTTAGAGCCAAGTACAATGAACAGACAAATAAAGTTGAGATTGTCAATGATAAATGGGATATTGATACGGATGTCTCTTCCATTGTGGAAAGTCAAGCTCTAAGCTGTAGAGCAAGAGCTAGTCCAATGCTCAGCGTTGTTGACAAGGACTTAAAGCCAGGTTTGAAAGATCTTGAGTTCGATGATAAGATTATCTCTGCAGAATCTTTCAATCAAAGACCAAACAAAGTCATCTATGTTGGTGGTGCAAGTGGGAACAAATCAATTGTCACCAAGATGAGTGAGATCTTGGGTGCTTTGAAAGGGAATTTCAGATCTGATAATGCCAACTCATGTGCCATTGGAGGTGCTTACAAGGCCCACTGGTCAGATATTTGCCTGAAAGAGGGAAAGAGTATTAATTTCCATGATTTTTTAACTGAAAAGTTCAATTGGAATGATCTTGAGTCTATTGAGGCTACAGATAGATGGGAACAGTACCAACCGGGATTGGAGCTGTTGAACGTATTGGAACAGAATTTGAAGAAGTAAAGCCACCAAAATTATTACTATAGAACCACGTATCGTATAGACAAAATAAACAAATATAAATCGTACGGTTTTCCACTGTGATTTAAATGGCCTGACAGAGCTTCATGAGCGAGAAGTA
The DNA here is from genome assembly GCA_030674255.1 of Hansenula queroliae. Lineage (NCBI taxonomy): Eukaryota > Fungi > Ascomycota > Saccharomycetes > Phaffomycetales > Wickerhamomycetaceae > Hansenula > Hansenula queroliae. The sequence goes on along the minus strand of JAJLXP010000096.1, from coordinate 8,504 downwards.
GTGTAAAGTTACATGATAATTGCCAATCGGTTCGGGTTCCTCGAAGCCACACTTTGGTTGTAAATTGTGCCATATAAAAGCACATATGTGTCTCTCCATAATGAACAACTGAGCTCAAAGACATTGCAATGGCTCCACAAAGCAGACAAATGACAAGCGATCACATCAACAAGAAGCAAAAACGCAGAGATCCATTGATTATCAACCTTTTCCAGCAGGGAACAGTCAATACTCAACCATCAGCATTATGGTCATATCCCGGAGACATATCGAAAACTTACAACAAGATCAGTTACTGGACAGACTTGGCTAAGAAGGCAGAAGCTGCTAAAGTGGATGCTATTTTCATTGCTGATGTTTTAGGGCCTTATGATGTTTATAAAGGTCCGAACAACTATGGACCTCCAGTGAAAGCAGGGACACAAGTGCCTGGTATTGATCCAAGTATCCCAATCACTGCAATGGCCAGTGTGACTGAATCATTGGGGTTTGGTATCACTTTCAGTACAATAAGTGAGCATCCTTACCTGTTTGCTAGGAAATTGGCCTCGTTGGATCATTTTACAGATGGTAGAGTCGGCTGGAATGTCGTATCAAGTTATTTGGCTAGTGCAGCTCGTAACTTGTTAGCAGATCATGAATTACCAAAAAGATTGCAAAGATACGAAAAGACTGAAGAGTACGTTTTGGCCGTGTATGAATTGTTGTTGTCCAGCTGGAGAAGAGATGCAGTTAAAGCTGATCCTGTTACAAAGACATATGCCGACCCTAAGCTTGTTCGTCCTATTGACTTTAAGGGAGAATATTACGATATACCAGGACCAGCATATACTGAACCTTCACCTCAATCGATTCCACTTTTAATTCAAGCTGGGTCTTCACCAGGTGGTGTTGAGCTTGCAGCTAAACATGCTGAAGTTATCTTTGTTAATGGGTCCACACCTGAACAATTGAAGACCAAAGTTGATAATTTCAAGAAAACTGGTGCCAAGTATGGACGTGATCCTGACAGCTTGAAATTCATATCCTTAGTGATGGTTATCGTCGGAAAGACACATGAGGAAGCTGTTGCCAAGTTTGAGTCATATGCAGACCATGCAGACCCTGAAGGTGCTTTGGCTTTATTGGGAGGTTGGATGTCTATTGATTTCGATAAATACGATGACGATGTTGATTTGTTAAAGCTTTCTGACAAAAGAATCGTTCAAGTTGTTAAGAATTTCTGCCCTACAATATTGGATAATGGTAATGCTGTTATTACTAAAGCCAAATTGGCTAGACATGTTTCTGTGAAAGGTAGTGCTGACTTGATTTTAGGATCAGTTGAAGAAGTGGTTGATGAATTGGAAAGATGGGTCGAAGTTGCAGGTATCAATGGTTTCAATTTTGCCAGTGCCGTGAACCCAAATACATTTGATGATTTAATCGATTTAGTCCTTCCAAAATTAAGGGAAAGAGGCCTTGCTCAACAGGATTATTCAACACCTGGAGGCACATTGAGAGAGAATGTATACAGAAGACCAGGCCAGAAATTCGTTCCTGAACAACATGTGGCATACAAGTTTAGATGGGATGCAAATCTTAGTGAAGCTGAGTTTGCAAAACAATTGAAAGATCACAAAAACTGGCTAAACGAGCAAAAAGCCAATATTGACAAGTCTGAAGTTGCAAAACAAGATGCAAAATACGTGGTACAAAGATAGACTACTATGTACGTGCAAAAAGCTAATAACAATGAATATATATATGTTCATGCATGCATGTATAAATTCCAAACAAATAACAATATTTCCTTAACAAAAAAACTATGTTAAAACCTTTCTCTAAATCAAGACCAAAAAATGCAACGATATAATACCTGTAAAAAAACCTCCCCTTTGCTTCTTCTTCTTCCTCTAAAATGTAACGTCTTTACCCATTGCAAATGAAATGAGCAAGTAAAAATTCAAAGTTGTAATGAATAACCAAATCATAACGGCACATATGTTTGTTATTCTTGAATTACTCATATCCTTGTAAGCTTCAATGGCATGGTCATCATCATCATCACCACCACCGGTTTGTGTCTCTTGTCCACTCAAATCTTGTAAATTAACAATTTCACCAGAGTCTTGTTGTTGTTGGTTATGATAACAGTTATTGTTCAAGTTAACTCTCATGATTTTCTTATTACTTGTGAAGTAGATTAGAGGAGCGGAGACAAATGGTAACAATAACGACAAGATTACTTGAGATGCATTCAATGCACCTGATAACCCATTTCTCCCCGAGACTAACACCAAGATGAAACAAGGTGCAATGGCAATGGATCTTGTCAATAATCTTCTTAGTGTTGGTGAGATTGTCCAATGCAAGAACCCCTCCGAGATCATTTGCCCTGATAATGTAACTACTATACCAGCACTTTGACCTGAAAATAACAATGCCAAGACAAAGATCAGACCTGCGAAATGACTTAGGTTATTTGATAACAATTCATAGATCGAGAACAAATCTGTGTTTGTTTCTCCGGATAATGTTGAACCTGAAACAATCAAAATGGCCGAGTTGACGAAAAGAGCCACTGTGAACAATGAGACGATTAGTTCAGTGATGGTGTAACTCATAATGTCATTGATGGCATCCATGGAGGGTTTATAGTTTAAATGATTTTCATCAGATGCATCCGGTTTATAATTCCCATTGTTGACATCAAATTCTCGTAGTCTTGGTTGTACTAAGCCCGAACCCAAGTATAAAGAGTGTGGCATAACAGTAGCACCTAGGATGGCAAGACTGAGGTATAACCCATCACCTTTAACGATATCCTCCGAGGGTAAGAACCCTGCCATAACTTCATTAAATTTGAAATCCACAGTGATTAATTCCACAGTGAAGCAAACCACAGTCAATGCAACCAAGAAACTGACAAACAATTCAAAGATCCTAACGATTTTCATGTCACCATTTGATTTGTAAAACATAAGGACGAATAACACATCAACAATAGTTAAAATGACACCTAGGATCAATGGTAATCCAAACAAGATGTTAAGCGAGATGGCTGTCCCAATGACCTCAGCAAGATCCGTTGCAATGATAGCAATTTCCGTCAAGATGTACAGCACAACATTCAACTTTGGATTAATATGCTGACGACAATTTTGCGCCAAATCCATACCAGTGACAGCACCCAATTTGGCACATAAGATCTGTAAAAAAGCTGCGAGGATATTTGATAGTAGGATGGAGAATAAATGCTTATACTTGTGAGCAGAACCAGCTGCCACGGCGGAAGAGTAGTTACCAGGGTCCAAATAAGCAACGGAAACCATTATACCTGGTCCAATAAATTTGACATATTTTACTAGGATTTTCTTGAAATTCTGGAATTTGGAGAGACGCTGACTGGTTGCCGGGCCCATATCTATGCTATTTCGATGGCTTGCTATCTGGAACGATTGCTTTGGAGTGCCATTTATGGAGCTTGTTGTGTTTGAAGAGGATGTTGATGATGAGTCAATTATAGCAGTTGAGGGCAGCGCTGTGAATTTAACGCTGGACTCTTCGTCCTGAGTGTGTCTTTTCATGAACTTTGGGAGCCTCGACGTGATCGTCTTTGGGAACTGGTCCTCCAGTTTGGCGAAGTTCATTCTCGTGTGATTTCCTCTGATTTGAATGGATCTTGGGATGTAAAATTACGGGCAAGGTTGGTTATTTAACAGCTCAATTTCCAAAGGGTTAAACGCTCGAATTTTGTTTACATTCGACCGCGAAATTTTAGGATTTTGGATTTTGGCGCTTTCGGGGAAAGTCGGAGCGATCTCAACCGGTCACGTGTAAAGTCATGTGACTGTTATTTATAATAATAATACACTTGAATTCTATTAAATCTCTATAAATTACTCTATAATTCCCACTAGTTTAAGACTTAGTGATCTCCTCGACAATAGGTTTGAGGAAATCCTTTTTGTTTGGAACGAAATGGCCACCGTCGTGCACAAACACCACTCTCTTATCCTCTGGGTATAAGCCAGCCAAGTATTCACTACGAACACCTGGAACATGGTTATCACCTGAACCGTAGACGATGATGTTCTTGGTAGTGCTGTCCTCTGGGAAAGTGAATGATTCTTGGAATTTGGAGGTGATTTGCAATTCACCTTCTGCTCCATCTGGTTTTGGCTCAGTGAATGAGTAACCAGAGAAGGTAATGGCAAATTTAAAGTAGTCATGGCCTGGAACTAGCTCTTTGATCTTGTTGGCGACAATGGCAGTCACAGCAGCACCTTGACTGAACCCAAAGATCCCATCGTAAGGACCATTTTCCTTAATGTGCTTAACAACGGCATCGACAGCACCGGTAATGTCCAAGTTTTTGGAGATGTCATCATGGAAGAACCAAGCTTTGTTTAGCTCTTGACCGACAATCTCGTTCCATTTCTCATCGTCAAGTTCAAATGGCAAGTCCTTCTTCTCCAAAATGGTTGGACCGTCAATGTAATCCAATTGGACATTAGCCTTCTTTAACAACTTTCTGATACCAGATGATTTTTCAGAAAAGACCTTCCCGTTTTGAAGGAACCCGTGCAAACAAAGAACTTTGGACATGATGAATTAATAGCCAGTGGGTAATGAGTTTGAAATCAAAGTGATAAAAATCAAGATCTGAAAAGTTTCAAAAGTTTCAAAAGTTTCAAAGACGGTATAATGTTTTAAAGTCCGTTTGACATAGAAATCCCCAGGGCAGATAACCATGGTTGTATTTCCTTATTGGGAAGGTACCTGAAGCACCTGAAGCACAATGTACTGGAGGAGGAACCTGGATACTCAATGAGCAAGAGCCTAGGACAAACATGAGCCAATGAGAGCAGAGGATTTCAATGGAGGTGGATTCCCTTGATATTTAACTCAAAGATCAGCCGAGAGAGTCTTACCCCAGACTTTTCTCCCTGAGCACTATTCCCGTTGAGGCACAAGGGATCATTTGATCAACGGGTGGGAAACAATGGGGTTGACCCCCGTAAAATTCCTCGAAATGGGTATATAAACACCCAGAGATGACCTTCTCGGACTTGAAATACATTCTTTCTATAGCTAGTCCATAAGATAATTGAAAGAACAAAATGCCTGTTCCTAAGACTATGAAAGCCTCGGTCTTCAAAGGCCCTCGTGATATCCAGTACTCCACCGTGCCATACCCTAAACTCGAATCCTCCAAAGATGCCATAATAAAAGTCAAGGCAACTGCGCTATGTGGTACTGAGCTACACATGTACAGAGGAGACGTTATCCCTAAGGAGGCTGGCTATTACACGGGCCATGAATTCAACGGTACAGTTGTTGAAGTTGGTGATGATGTGAACAATTTTAAAATCGGTGACGAGGTGTTGTCTACATTTACTTCTCAATGTGGTGAATGCTGGGCTTGTAAAGATGGACTCAGTTCATCTTGTGTCGACTCTAAAGTGTTTGGTACTTGGGCCTTGAACGGTGGACAAGCGGAATACGTTCGTATCCCATACGCAGACCATACATTGTACCCATTACCATCATCGATGGATAGAACCACTGCATTATTGATGAGTGATATTTTCCCAACTGGATGGCTTTGTGTTAATAACTATTTGAAGAAAATTGCCTACAATAAGCAAAAAATCGCCAATGATACCATTTTACAATTGGGTGCTGGTCCTGTGGGACTTTGTTGTGTTGCTGCTGCTAAAGAGCTAGGTGTGCAAAACTTGTTTATTGCGGATACCGTGCAGGATCGTTTAGACTTGGCTGCTAAACTAGGTGCCGTCCCTATCAATTTGAACGAAGTGGCCGATGTACCAGCATTCATTAAAGAGAGAACTGATGGTCGTGGTGCTGATGCAATTTTTGAAGTTGTCGGTAACGCTGCTGCTTTGAAATTGGCTTTTGATAGTGTTCGCTCTGCAGGGTTTATCAGTTCTGTTGGGTATCACCACGAGCCTTTACCATTTGACGGGTTGCAATGCTATTTGAAGAACATTTCATTACAATTTGGCCGTTGTCCAGTGCGTTCAATCTTTGATGATGCTTTCAAAGTGTTTGAAAAAGTTGCTCATAAATTGGATGGGTTTGTAGATTTGGAATTGCCATTGAGCGAGGTTGGCAAGGCTTTTGAACTGTTTGAACAGCACAAGGCTAGAAAGATTGCATTTACGATGCCTCAGTGAGTATGTACGTACATGAATTGATGATTGATATTGGAACTTGTAGATGAGTAAAATGTTACTCTAATGTCCATTTATGGTAGTCTGATTATAGACTTTTATTGTTATCTGCTATAATCTAATGTTACATCTATTGTTAATAGTTATTAGTGTTTTCCCGACGGAGTTCCGAGGCGATAAAAAGCGGAGTAAAAATTTCTGTTTTCATTTCCACATTTCTTTTTTGATTACATAATTAATGACATAAGCGCATACTATCATTCTATCATTCTATCATTGTATTCATTTATTAATGACTTCCGAGGATATCACATGACTGATCACATGACCCTTGTGCTGCCCTCGGGTTTTACCCAAAGCGGCAATTCCAGATGCCGTTTATCAATGTGTCAATTGCAACCACATAAAAATTTTCTAATACGAGACGTTTCAGCTGATTATAAAAACAAAGAAATATTCCAGATTATCACACAACGAGTCTTGGATTCCATTATTCCTATTGTTAATAAAGAAGAAAAGATCACAATGACCAACGATCACCAGTTCAAGCACACAACGGAACAAAGAAGAGCATCGCTGGTGTACTCTCAGGGGAAACCATCCCTTTATACACCAAACGATTTTGTACGTTCGAAATCACTAGAAGTCTATGACGAAGAGGCTCCATTATTACAATCTGCCCTAGAGCATAACCATTCATACACATGCGACCAGCAACGTCGTTCCCAAGAACTGCTATCACAAGAACGTGATTTGCTAGAAGTGAACAACTTGTTGGATGAAGATCAAGCTAGTGATATCATCCCTTCAACTTGGGAAACAGCCGTGCAAAAAGGTTTATTGAAAACTACATTATACTTGGAAACATTATCATTGACCAAGAGTGCACTACCATTAGTTGTGACATTCTTGTTACAAAATTCATTTTCATTGGCTTCTGTGTTTTCAGTCGGTCATATTGGTAAAACAGAATTGGCTGGTATCACCTTGGGGTCCATGACTGCTAACATTACCGGGTTTGCCGCTATCCAAGGTTTAACAACATGTCTTGACACCTTATGTTCCCAAGCTTTTGGTGCTGGGAAACATGAATTGGTTGGGTTACAATTTTTGAGATGTTCCCTATTTGCCATTGTTTGTTTCTTGCCAATGTCCTTGGTTTGGTTATTTGGCTCTGAATTTTTGTTGAGTCTATTGGTCCCAGATGGGGATTCAATCGCCATTGCTGCAAACTATTTGAGAATTGTTTGTATTGGTATGCCAGGTTTTATCTTTTTCGAATGTGGTAAACGTTTCCTACAATGTCAAGGTGTTTTCCATGCTTCTTCATACGTCTTGTTAGTTTGTGCTCCATTAAACGCCTTTTTGAACTGGGCCCTAGTCTGGAAATTCGGTTTAGGTTACATTGGTGCTCCAATCGCCATCACTATCAACTATTGGTTAATGCCATTAGGTTTATTGATGTACACTTTGATCTATGATAGAGAAACTTTGAAATGCTGGCCAAAGGATTTGAAGATTTCCCAAGCTTTCCAAAACTGGGCTGATATGATCCAATTAGCCCTACCAGGGATTGTTATGGTTGAAGCCGAATTCTTGGGTTTTGAAGTTGTCACCATCATGGCCTCTAATTTGGGTACCGTGGAATTAGCCTCGCAATCCGTTGTCTGTTCAATCGTTGCCTTGGCTTACCAAATTCCATTCAGTGTCAGTATCGCCTCTGCAACAAGAGTCGCCAATTATATCGGTGCCTCCCTTGTTTCCAATGGTCAAAAATGTTGCAAGGCATCCATGTTATTAGGTTTAATCATTGGGTTAATTAACAGTTTTATCATTTTCACTTTTAGATACCAAATTTCAAGCTTCTTTACCAATGATAAAGACGTTATTGAACAAGTTGTTAAAGTCATTCCATTGATGGCCGTTTACGAAGTTATTGATTGTGTCAACGCCTGTTCTGCAGGTTGCTTGAGAGGTCAAGGTTTGCAAAGAATTGGGTCTTACATCAACATTTTCTCCTTTTACGTTGTTGGTTTACCAATCTCCTATGTCTTGACTTTCCATTTTGGTATGGGTATCGCAGGGTTATGGTTGGGTATCATGTCTGGTTTGATCTCTATTGGGTTATTACAAGCTTTTACCGTTTTCGTTAAATGTGATTGGGAACAAGTTGTTCTTGAAGCAAGAAAGAGAAACGAAGAATAAACCCATTCTTACCATTATGATTACACATACACACACACACATTTTGATTTTATTTTGTTTGCATAATAGTTCCATGTCACCACATGGAATTACACATACCTATCATTTATTTTTTATACC
>JAJLXP010000095.1:0-49609 GCA_030674255.1 Hansenula queroliae | reverse complement strand
GAGTGAAAATAAGACCTGTTTACGAGTTCTCCAGACGGCATCCCGGTAGCCAATACCCTAGCACCTTCAGATTCGAAGATCTCAAAAAACCCAAAAACCGGATTTTTTCCAAAAGTGATTTCAAAGATTGACCTTTGAAACTTTTGGACAGGGCACGAAAAGTGCCGAATTAAGGGTATTTCTGACACTTTTGGAAAATTTACAATAACTTTGGAACAAAGTAGACACCCTACAAAAGTTAAGGTCTCAGATGGAAATGGCCGCTGATGCGCACCTTATGACACCTCTAACTCTCCAATATTCATCTGGGAACACAGTCAAATCCTGGAAAAACCGAAATTTGACGTTTTTGTGAAAAAACCACTGTTTTTCAGTTTTTGGAGGATCTTAGTCGAGAGAGTGACAGTATAGAGCCCAAGTGTATCGTATTAGGTGCGCATTTCGAGCATCCCGGTGCTCAATGCTTAACCAGCCCTTTAGCGCCTCATTTGCAAAAGTTACGGGCAAAACTTTGATTTGCAAAAACCCGGTTTTTGTCCCAGTCACCACAGCAACGACGATTACTAGTGACACAAAGGTGCTACAGCAACCAAAAGTATACCAATCGTGTTCTCCAGACCGCATCCCGGTAGCTATGCTAATAGCTCCCTCAGATTCCTCCATTTCAAAAATCCGATCATCGACCCATGGACCCATCGATCCACCATAGTTAAGAATCCCTCTGCCATCCTTGACGTGCCAATAAAATTCGCGAAAATCACGTGAAGCGCTTTCCTAATTGGGAAATAAGGCCGATTATAGCCGAATATCGATAGCCACTATTAAAGAGGTCGATAGTTAGGCATTGGACATTAGGGATGTCTTGCTGTCCAAGGACGTTGCTCACCAGACGATGGGGTAAGAGATGTTTGCAAAGCAAGACTTATATAGAGCATGAATGGAGGACAATTTCAGTACTATCATCTTTGTCAATTACAACGATGCTAAGCAATTGGTGGCTGTCTCTTACCAACAAACTTGTTGAAGCGATTGGAATTTAATTGTGGTCCAGTATGAACCATTGTTTGAGGAACTTCAATATTTGGCGTTTCTAAAACCCCATGTAAAGGGCTGATAAAAAGGCGTCTGTTCAATGGATTCTGCACAGATATTGGGAGTTCTGATTGTATGCTGGATTCTAAAGTGCAAGAAGCCAATGGCCCAGGTTGCACAATATTCGTTCCAAGTTAAAAAGCGTCGAATTAAAGCCATATGATTTGTTCGGCTTCTAGTTCTTTTAACTTGCTTTCCTAATTGTGTACGTGGATTGGGAACATTTTCTTAACAACTAGTACGCATGTGAGGCTTGAAATTATATTAATTACTTAACATGTGGTTCGAAATTTCAACAGTCGAACGTACTCCGAGAGTCGCAGCTGCACCAGATTTGTCTCTAGCTCTGAGATCTGGTTATCCACAATATGATTTTACCAAGAGATTTGTATTGCTTTCAGTCGCTATAAAGAGCCTAAATTCCGCAACGACCGACCCTGTAGATCTACACACCTCTATTCTCGATAGATCAGCCATCATAGTCACTTCATCAACAACGACAACATCAAGTCAAGAGCTTCCCACGCCTCATCCTCAACACAGGCTACCCACTATCACCAATGAAACAACCACTCAACAACGTGTGACAAAGCAACGCTTATGATTGGCTGTTACTGACACATTTTCCCGTTGGCAGCGGCTTCCTGCTTCGTCATAATTCTCTGCCAGTAAAGTGTGCGCTTACCGACAGGCCAAAAAGGGCGCGTGCGCCAGAAAAAGAACTTTTCTATTGTAGACACTGAAATTTATTTTGGATACTTAAATAGAAAGTGTTGCACAGTTGTCCAGTAGACGGAGTTACATAGAGGATTGATCCATTGTTGTTACCGGAAATATCTATAATCAAAAGCATCTACACGCTCTTCAGAGGAAGTATTGCATTCAAGAAGGAGACAAAAAGAGGTTAAATCAAACTCCGCCGACATCAAGACAAGGTTCAATTAAAAACAGATACAACAGAAGATCCAATGAAATTTACATCATTAATACTACCATCGATATATATTCTTGGCTCTATAGCCACAAGTGCTATTGATCTAGAAGTTGCAAACTTGGGTAATGGTCCACACAGAGTTGAAGCTGTCTTCAAGAGAGATATTCGTGCACAAGTTGATGTCAAAGATTCCAACACTATACCTGTTGAAGATGTCGCTACAAAGAACAAACTTTCAGTAGATCTATCTACTACTGCTGCCTCCTCAGACTTTGGGGCTCCAGTCAAAGACGACTTAAATCAAGGTCAAGGACACTCCAATGAAGATGAAGAATCCAGCAAGTCACCATTATTCATGGCCATCTCTATGATTGTTGTCTCTGAAATTGGTGACAAGACTTTCTTAATCTCTGCCCTTATGGCCATGCGTCACTCTAGAATCCTTGTGTTCACTGCTTCATTTGCCTCATTAGCCATCATGACCATTCTTTCGGGTATTGTGGGACATGCATTACCATCATTGATTTCTCAAAGATTGACACAATTCTTAGCATCTGGTTTATTCATTGTGTTTGGGTTCAAATTGACCAAAGAAGGTTTGGCCATGTCCAAGGATTTAGGTGTTGATGAAGAATTGGCCGAAGTCGAAGAAGAATTAGAAGTCACTGATATCAACCATGAAATGAACGATTTGGAAGCTGGTGGTGCCGCTGCTGCTCGTAACCGTCGCCCATCTAACCCAAATGTGGAAAAAGAAGTCAAATTGATCAACACTGTTATGTCTCATTTCAATGCTGTTTGTGGTTTAATTTTGGACCCAGTGTGGATTCAAGTGTTTGTTATGATCTTTTTAGGTGAATGGGGTGATCGTTCCCAAATTGCTACTATTGCCATGGCTGCTGGTTCAGACTACTGGGCCGTTATTATGGGTGCTATCATTGGTCACGGTTTGTGTACTGCTGCCGCTGTTGTTGGTGGTAAAATGTTGGCCTCTAGAATCAGTATGAGAACCGTTACCTTGGGTGGTGCTTTTGCCTTCTTTATTTTTGCCATCATGTATTTCGTTGAAGCTTGGAATCAAGAACCTTGAGGTGATGATTATTTTTGAATATGGAGTGTTTGTGATATAAATTATAGAATAAGAGAAAACTTGTACACTAGGAATGAAACAAACAACTGAAATACGATATTCATAGTCATATTGATATTCATGTAGACTCTGATTTGTATATACCAAGACTCAAAGCTGATTCTGGACTCAAAAGCTGAGTGGTATATACATATATAGCATGGTGTTGTGCTCTCGGTTTTTGAGTGCGATCATTTTTTTTTTTGTATATGAGCGTTTTGATAAAAAGCGAGATCTTTACGCATAACTTCACGAGATACTTACACTGAGATCATTACACTGCAAGGTCTATATAAAGAGACATGGCTCCACCCATTTACTTCCCACCATGGTCTTCTTGACTCCAATACAGTCACTTAACAGCCAAAGCAACACAAAATGCGTGTCACTAAAAAACACTTGGTGGCCACTCTTATCCCAATAAACAATGTCATGGCCTATGACACAGCTTTACCAAACTCGATAATCAGAACGACACTTGAGCCTTTGTACCAAAGCACCTTTGACAAAACTGGAGGTGAGGATACTGAATCATCCACTGAACAAGCAGCCACCCCATCGTCTGATGCTTTAGAATTCACTGATACGGCGGCATCCACATACAAAGATGCTATCTACACACCACATGAAGGGAAGGTTGAGAAACTTGTCAACGATCCATCGTTTGAATCCATTTTAAGGGAAAGTTTGGGGGATCTTCCACAGTTTGATAACATTGATCAGATTTTAAGCTACATTGAATCGAATCCTGAAGCTTTAGTCAAGGTTACGGAACAGTTAAATTCTTCCCCAGATGCTATAAAACGTATTCAACAACAAATCGATTCCACACCAGAGCTTCAAGAGGAGCTTTTAAGATTTACGCAACCTCTCTTGAATGATAATCCACACGAGTGGGAAGGTGTATTCCCCAGATCTACCAACTCGACCTTTAAGAAGATCAAGAAGCGCCCCAAGAAAAAATCACTAAGAAGAAAATACATCGATTACAAAAATGAAGTGAGGATTCATGACTATGATAAATGGATATACAGATTGAGGAACATCATGACTCTCACTACATCCAGTGCGGCTACGGTGTTTGGAACAGCCGGTGTGGTTGCAAGTCTCCTAGGTTGTTTAGAAGTTGGAGCATGGTGTGTACCATTCGTTCTTCTTGCTTTTATGATTATAGTACTTTTCACACATGGAGGCGGGGTGATGTTGTTTAAAGATGTTAGAAAAGAGAAAAGGCGTCGTGAGAAATTCCGTGCCTATAAGGAGAAGAGGTTGAAAGAAATCGCCGAGAAGAAAGAAGCCGCTAGAAGGGAAGCGTCTGAAGCGGCCGAGAGAGAACTAAAAGAGTGGCTTGAGGCACAGAAAAAGAAGAAGGAGATGATTGATAAGTTGAAGGAAGAGGAGAAAAGGAGACTTGAAGAGATCGCTAGAGAAGAGGAGAAAAGGAGACTTGAAAATGGGTGCGATGATGATGATGAAGAAGATGATGATGACTACGATTGCGGTGAGGAAGAAGAGGAAGAAGACTTTGAATATGAGTTTGACTACGATTATTGTGGCGACGAAGACGACGATGACGAAGACGACGACGATGACTATGATTGTGGTGATGACGAGGACGAGGACGAGGACGATGATGATCTTGACGGAATCGATGACTTGTTATTTGATATAGAAGATGACCTCCCACAACCACCAGAAAATTCTGAAGTTGCCAATAATTCGGTAAGAGTTTTCACGTTCAGTCCAATCTGTACATTCACCGGGAAAGAGTGTCACAACAGAAACCTTGCCATCAAGTTTGCTAGATTTAAGAGACCAAATGGGGACAACCAAATAGTCTTAGATCTAAACCCAGCAAGAGGTGAAGTTGATTTCGTGTCACAAATTTATTCAGCTTCCGTCAATGACCATACTTTTAGAAATTATCTACGTGGTAAGAAGAATGGAGAAGCAACACACATCTCCCAAAATTCTTTCATTTCCTTCTCATTCAATGATGAAACTAAAAGGAAATTGAAGCATTTATCCACTGATATTGATAATTTCTACAAAACCAACCCAACAACTGATGCAAACTCGTATTGGAATCAAATCAGACCAAAGAGAGTCAAGGCCACAACATGTGGACTCACAGTGAAGTACCCAAGAGAACATGAAAACAACCTTTTCGAAAAGATTTTGAATTCGATCCAAGGCTCATTTGGACTAAACACATTCCATGATGTCCCACAAGTTTGTGAATCTCTAAAACATAGAAGTAAGTTCAAGAAAATCTTTTATAAAGATACAGGAATCAAAGACACGATTGAAGAGGTGAATGATATACGCAAGGGGTTGCAATACGCTTCGTCGAGTGTCTTGGGAGACCTGAAGGTGATTTTCCAACCTTTATATGATGCATACAGCCCTTTCTTCGGTCATTTGAACTTGTTCTCTACTGACAAGAAGTGAGGATCATGTTTTTGGATTCTAGACTTTCAAACAGTTTTTTTTTTTATTATTATCTTTAATACTTCTGATGATTTTCTGCAAATTTTCTAGCGCCTTCCAATACGCAATAGTCTTCACTAGTGCACCCAGGTAAAACAAACCTCGCTCTGCCAATTGTAGTGTGTCAAATTAGCTGAGAGCACACTGCACAGTATAGAGTGTAGACAGTAGACGCTTCAGAAGTACGAGATTTCAGCTGAAATCGATTAACTATTAATACATTTTGTCCACTATGCAATCAAATCACACTCTTATATTCAAAGCGCTGTTTTTAGTCAAGGCGCTTAATTATGTGTCTGTTCAGGTTTTGACGTGAGGTGGACCTTATTCCGCATTTAAAAGGGAACAAAGGTACAACTTTCAGCGGCAAATTCTTTAGTACACTTATACACTGTCCTATAAGCAGACAAGCTCACACCAATTAGTATCTCAAGGTTGCTCAAAGCATTTCGAAGCACAATGAACATCCCACCAATTTTACATTCTGCCACCATGGCATCAGAAAGGTTGAAGATATTTGGTGAAAAGAAACTAGAAGATGTTGACGGGCTAGCCATCTTGAAATCCATGGGTGACTATCCTCTTGAAAGATGCTGCACAATGTTTGGCTATTCCAACGTTCAACAGGCCATCCTCGAAATCGATAGCTCAATGTTCATCAAACATGTGGCGAGTATACCACAACGTGCATTCCTCAAGATAGAACCACCAAAGTACAGCGAAACATTGGAATTTAAAACTAATGACCTTCACTTCAAGAGAATTGATGGTAACTTGAAACAGTTGAACAAGAGAATCCCACCCGAATTTTGGAGCTCCGAAATTAATAGGTTTAGTGAAAAGGAAGAAGTCAGAGCATTGTTGAAGAACATTGATGGCTTTAACAGGTCAATGGCGCTAAGCCATGGAAATCAAGAACGTATCAGAGATCTTAACAAGGCCACCGTGAGGTGGAATACAGGGAAAATATTCGTGGAGGTGCCTTGTAATATCTTGAACTTACTAGGAATCACCTGCTGGCAGATGAATGGTCATGGTGTCAGTTTCCCAGAGTGCAGTATCGACAAATCATATGCTCATCACTTTAAGCAGTATCTAAAACACGCGGAGGTACTACCAGATATTACACTACGTACGGACAGTGGATGTAAATTGGTGTTGGAGTTTCGAGGCTCGACTGTTGATTTGAATGATACAGGAAACTTGGAAATTTTGAATCTAACAATTTTGAAAGATCTTATTTTTAGCAGATCCAGCTCGCTCATAATCACAAATGCTCAGACGGTTCTTATTATTAAATTAGATTTAGATATCAGCGAGCCAGACCTTCAGAAATTTGTCTCTGAAAACAGCAACAAGGAATCCATTGATTTTGGTGACCTTCCTCTTACATACGAGATTATACAGTGCGACCAGACCGAAGGTCCAACATACAATCAGATCATGTTGAGTTTACTTTTGGAAGACCAAAATGATGAAGAAAAAGCAGAAAAGCGTGAACAAGTTCTCCATGCGATCACGAAGGTTATAATGGCTCCAGAAGAGCAGTATGCGAAAGAGTTGGAGAAAAGATCGAGACAATTCCAGAGGTATTTTCACAGAGAAAATAAAACTGACCCAGTTATTCTCAATCTTAGAAAACAACAAATTTCTTTGAAACATGTTCAAAATAACTTGAAGATTTTAATGATAAATCAAAATTATTACAGTTACGAAGAAGACAACAGAGGCTATCATATGATGTATCTATACGATCCAACTGTGTTTGAAAACGTGCAATTCGATGATGCTTTGAAAATTCAACATAGACTCTTCGACACAAACTATGACAGTGATGACGACGATGATTCCAAATATGATGAAAAGGGAGGCATCATAATCAAAATAGGTGATAAGTTGGACTGTTTTGGTTACTACAAGAAGATTAAATTGGATCATCAAGTGCCGGTGTATGACTACGAATGGCCAATGAGTGATAAATACATTTTTCGTGCCCTCAACTGAAGGAAAATTGGTTCAGAATAGTATCGCTATTTTGATTCTTAGGCCCAAACAGTCTTAATTGTGGTTATTTCTCAAAACTCAAATAGCACATGGTGATCTATAATCTATTCAAAATGAAGATTTTGCTCTTGTACTTCATGTAGATCCATCAGTATCTACGGACTGTCAAGCCACCCTGTAAGGGACGTTAGCTTTCTGGCTCAAAGTTGGGATGGGCTTTGTTATATATGTAAATGTTTATTCTAATTTGATCGTATCCGCGATCAGTTTCTTCAACATCTGGATTCTGGTGTGTCCCTTTCTCTATGGCTCTTTGCACCGAACCACAAATATAATTAATTTTAAACATGATATCAATAACAGAGACCGTTATCACCATCAGCGTACCAGCATTTACGATTATCAGATCCCTAAGACACCTATGTATTTATCACTCAACACATGAATATAGATGTGGGATAGTTGAATAAGACGAACGAATCAGACCTATGGGTACATATATGGTGATAATTTGATTGGGGTCAAGCCCTGGTATCATATATATCATTCCCACTCTCCTATAAAATCACCAATGTAATTGCGCTATAGCTCATTTTAATGTCAAATATTATAGGTCCACTCGCACCCGCTTATATTGGTAGCTGTTCTGCCATTAGTACCGTGTCAACTATGTGTTATACAAAGAGCACTGACAAAGGAGTCAGTACCAAGAAGGATTCGTTGAAAGTTTTTACAATACATACCGGCTACCTTTCATATGGAAGGCGATTTCACATTCACTGAGAGCTTTTAGACTATGCTCTGCTCCAACTGGTCCTGGCGCTTAAGTGTGTCTTTTTAGGTTGCGACACCAAGTGGGACCTTTTTTACATATGAAAGGGATCAAGGAGTTAGTTACCAGATAATCTCAATGTTTTCTCAGCGGCAAATCACCAGATACACTATTCCACCATATAAACCGGCAGATTATTACCTATAACAGTCCCAATCACAGTCAAATCTCCAAGCGGTTCAAAGCACAATGGACACAGATGAACTCCCACCAATTTTACATTCTGCCGCCATGGCATCGGAAAGAATAAAGCTATTTGGTGAAAAGAAACTAGAAGATGTTGACGGCTTAGCCATCTTGAAATCCATGGGGCGCCCTACTCTTCATGAGTGTTACCGGGTATTCTTTCGTGGCAGAGTTCAACAGGCCATCCTTGATGTTGATAGTTCAATGTTCATAAAACATTTGGCAAGTATGCCGCAAGAAGCATTCTTCATGAAGGCACATCCAGTGTACAACGAAAGTCCAGGAAAAAACACCAATGACCTCCATTTCAGAAGAGTGGATGGAAATTTGAAATATTTGAAAAGGAAAATCTCCCCTAAAATCTGGATGCCCAAAATTGACAAGTTTTGTGAGAAGGAAGAAGTTAGAGCTTCGCTTAAGGACCTCAGCGCCTTCCGCAGATCGACGGTGCTATGGTGTCGCTTATCTCATGAATCTTTCGAAGGCTTAAACAAAGCCACCCTCAGGTCGCGTTTAAGGGATGTACTTGAGGAATTACCAGTTAAAGTTTTAGAGTCATTAGACGTCATCTGCTCGGTGCGTGATAGAAGCCCTGCCAGTTTTCCTGGACGCTGTGTTGATAGCTCATATCCATATCATCTTAAGGACTACTTTAATCACGCTCAGATTACTCCAGATACGACCCTACAAACAAGCATGGGATGTAGATTGGTCTTAGAGTTTCAAGCTTCTGCGGTTGATTTGAATGCTGAAAAAAACCTGGAAAGCATGAATTTGAATATCCTTCAGGATCTTATCTTTTCCAGATCAGACTCGGTCTTGATTTCGAATGCTCACACACTCATCGTTATCAGATTGGATCTAGATATCAGCAATGAGTGCCTAAAGAAACTTGTTGAAGACTACAGCAACACGGATGTCGTTAATTTTGGTGACCTTCCACTCAAATACGATGTTGTACAATGCCACCAAACACAAGGCCCAACATACCTCGAAATCATGTTAGGTATTCTTTTAGAAGATCCAAGTGATGCTGAAGTAGAAAAGCGTGAACAAGTTCTTGATGCAATCACCAAGATTATGATGAGGTCAGAAGAACAATATGCCGCTGAATTGACCAAGAGAGCAAGACAGTTTGAGAGCTATTATCACAGACATGACAAAGCAGACCCTGCTATTTTAAATCTTGAAAGTCATCAAATAGCCATGAAACAGGTTCGAAACAACCTGAAAATCTTTTTGATCAACCAAAATTATCAGAGTTACGAAGAAGGAAACAGGGGGTATCATATGATTTATCTCTATGATCCAACTGTGTTTTGTAACGTAAATTTTGAAGATGCTTTGAGAATTTAACACAACCTCTTCGACGATGATTATGATAGTGATGAAGATTATGTCGATTATGACGTGCAGGGAGGTATCATTATCAATATTGATGATAAGTTAAACTGTTTTGGCTATTACAAGAAGATCAAATTGAGCCATCAGGTGCCTGTGTACGACTATGAATGGCCTTTGAGTGATAAATACATAAATCGTGTCCTAAACCAGTTTTGGTGAAGTATATGAGAGGATTGTTGCTAGTGTTGATCCCGATGGATGTGGTGCCTTGAACTCTCCAATGATTTGTACCAATCTCTTATCTTAGTTTCAATTTAGACCGATTGTGTCTGGCGTTGCTGTTATAATCGCTAATATTACATTTGCATATTATCGAGTGTCCTTTAATAAAGCAAAGGTAGTCTGCGAGGAATATATTATTGTAGAAACCACTTGACTATCGATGCTATTATGCTCTGACATTTGGCCTTGTGTCACTAGTAAATACACATATTACAAGTAGTATTTCTGATTTGGGCGGCTGATCTCAGCGGCTAATTTTTGGTATTAAGTAATTGTTTGACATGTAGAATACTTATTATTATTATAAAAAGGGAACGAGATCCTGGTTCACAAAACCTTGATATTATAGTGATTCAAAGCTACAGTGAATCGTCTCTTCAAACAGTCAAACAACAAACAACAATGCCACATAAACTACCACCAATCTTACGATCCGTCACTAGAGGATCACAAATGATGGCACAAGTTGGTAAACAGTTGCAACAAGTCAACTATGCGCCATCCATCTTGAAGCCCATTAATCACCCTTCTCTCCATGAGCATCACAAAACATTCTCCTCCGCCGCAGTGAAGGGCGCCAAATTTGACGCAGACCACTCGATTCTCAACAAGCACGTCGCTAGTCCACCACAACAATTGAGACACAAATTCGAGCCACCTAAATACAGCGAAGAAATATTCGGAAGTTCCAATGACCTTCATTCCAAAAACATCCATGGAAACTCCGAACCGTCCATTGACACAATGATAGAAGCTAAGTTGGTTATAGAGTGCCAACCTCCTACTGTCGACTTGAACGATCCTACGAATGTACAAAAATTGAACTCAACCATATTAGAAGACTTTATCTCACAGAGGGCGAACACAGTCTTAATAACTAATACTCAAACAATTATTATCGTACATTTGGACCTAGGTATCAGCGACGCGGCCCTCCAGAGACTTGTTGACGATAACATGAACAAAGATGTGATTACGTTTGGTGACCTTCCTCTCAAATATGAGGTTGTACAGCTTGACCAAACAGAGGGACCAACACCCGATCAACTTTTTGCGATGACCTCATGTCTAGGGGAAATGAGTGAGTCAAAAGTGGAAAAGCGTGAAAAAGTCCTTGATGCCCTCACCAAGATTGTCAATGACAAAAAGCTATTAAAGAGATCAAGCCAGTTTCAAAAGACCTGAAGGGTTTCTATAACGGCACTTTCATCCATCAGCTTCTCACTTGCGGCTTATCAATGTTCTGTATAGCTCATTGAGCTGTTACTTTCCAAACTTGTAGTAGAAGTCTACTCATGTAGATGAAGACTAAGTACCGACTAATTAAAGAAGGTATAGTTTTTTACAATGGATTATGACGGATTACATGATGATCATTATGTAAAATACGATTAAAAGGAACGGGTACTAATTAAGATTGATGGTAAGTGGGACTGCTTTGGCTATTACAAGAAAGTGAGATTACGGAATCGAGTGCCTGCATGGGATTATGAATGGCCAATGAGTGAGAAGTATATGATTAACTACTTAAAGGATCCTCTTGGTGTGAATGGTGGGAAACGAATATTTAACTAGTTCCTTTCGTGGGAGAACTGAGTATTGCTATTGTATGCAAGTACTATGTTTCTAATTGAAAAATAGTGACACCCGTATAGTATGAATATATAAATTCTGCCAACCGAGCCGTGTAAATATTGTTATCCCGCGGACCGCGGGCATCATTGGTGGTATGTAAAAAATATAAGCATTATAAAGAAACTATTGAAGGGGGATTTCACACAAGCGTTTGATATCATGGTTTCGGATTCATTTCGGAATTGGTGCATGGACTACATCAGAACTAACCCAACTTGAATGGATAATGACCAAAAATCCTGAAACTCGGCTATTTTCAGCTGAAATATGTCCGTGATGTATTGTATATACCATGATGAGGGATACTGCTGAAGAGCTTGTGGTTCCTTTCACTGAATACACTACGGAATCAATAAATAAACGGAAGGAGTGTCGATTTAACAGAGTGAAATTCTATGGCGTTGGTGCATTGTTAGGTTTCCTTGTTATGTTGACCATCTTCTTCTAAATTCATCTTTTTTGAAAAATTGAGTCGATCTACAGTGTAGTGACCATGTGTAATTACTTGATCTAACTGTAGCCTCATACCAATACTATACATTACTTGCTACAATTGAATGTAATAACAATTTTCTAGACCTTGATTCTTTTAACTGTATGATTATATGAGTTATCAAGTTGTCTCTTCTTACTTGGGACTTCAACTGGCAAACATGTAGCTCCAACCCTTTTAGCACTATTCAATCTCTTGACAATCATATCCTCAATCTTTGTCAAAGCTTGATTTAAGAGGGATTCCCAATTTGTAAAAGTCTCCCCATTACAATTCAAATTATAGTCCAATTGTTGCAACATATTAAACTCTAATGATTGAAGTTCAGACACTGGTAGGCCAGAGACTTGAGACCATGATTTGAAAGAATAGTTAGAATCGTAATTGACCTTAAATGATAGGATTAGACAGACTAGGAAAGCCTTCTTTGGACACATGAGTGATTTGTTGTCATCTGTGAAGCGGTTCTTGATCTTGTTTTGCAATTTGAACAAGTAGTAGATGGCAACTTGTAGTGCAACCAAAGAGCATCTTGAGCGTTTGGAGACTTCTCTGATGAATCTTTCATAGTCCCTTTGATTGATAGTGTTGGAGTTGAATAGGGAGGAGACGCTTTCAGTGTTTGGGTTTTTCCATAGCGATAAGATGAAAATGGAAGCTTCAGTAACGTATTTATTTATGACGATGCTGGAAGAAGGTTTGGTGGAGCATTTATCTTGAGAGGGAGGCGTGATCAAATGGGATTTGGTTTCGTTGGTGATGGAGATGGTTGGTTTCAAAGCAGTAGCAGCTTCTGGAGTCAAATGATAAACCATAGTGAAGCAGTAGTGGGAAAAAAGAGTCAGATAAAACTTTATAAAGTCTTTTATCTAAAAAGACGTGAATGGTATTAACAAACGTTAAAGAAAAAGCACTTAAGAATTAGATTGTAAATTGGGTAACGAATTGAAACAGACTTAATATGACATTGGATGGATGAGATGATGCAGATATAACGTAACAATGATAACAAACAATAATGAGTAATTGGAACAAATGTAGTAGTAGTGATGAAGTGATAAATTGTGTAAATAACGTGAGAAAGAAAGAACTTGAATGTGCTTTGAAAGTGGTATAGTAGTAGTTGTGGGCTGTGGACTGAGTCTATGAAAGATGAGAACCAGGTGTAAACGGCAACTGTACCACAGAGCGTATTATACCACAAGTAATCAACCTTGATGTGTGTAATATAACAAACCCAGATTGTTGTTCCTGTCAATGTGGCGTTGTGGGTTTATATATAATTCTTCTCCAAAAATCTAGTCACGATCACTCACACCTGCATTATCAATAATCAGTCATAATTGCATTTCTGTTGAATTGAGTCACTGGAATCTTGATTTGTGTCCCGGTCTCGGGAGTCGGAATAACTTTCTTTTTTTTTGTTTTTTTGACTCATTTCAGATTCGCGGTGTTCTGGAAATTCGCGGAGATGGGAATTTATCACCGACGGATAAACCACAGTAGAGCATTTGAATTTTGAGCATCACAAGACTGCTGGAAATGGTTATTGGTTATTGGGATGTTGACAGAGTGATTTTGTATGTGTCACTCGATGGTGTATTGGTCAATGGTAATGCGATCACGGGATGGTGTACTACATGCTGTTATTATTCCGATCACCGCTTTAGTATCACCACCTGGAGATTCGGCGCAGTGACTTTCTAAATGTCGTGCATTGAATGACACACTATCAGCTCCACTTTCTTAGATTCGATAGCCACTTAGGTTCTGAAGAACAGTACATAACCGAATACTGTCACCACATTCCCTCTCTGCTTGAAGATTCAATCCAATCTCCGGGATCTCAAACCCTATGTGTGTTCTGGATGATCCTTTTAATTCCTTATCAATAGGCTGAGGGGACAATATCAGTGACTATATCTTCTAAAGCCGGACCGGGAAATCAGACGTTCAATTGACTACGTGCCCATCTTGTAAAATGTAATATATGCGATTTATACTATGTACTTGACTTCTTGATTGTTCTTTTCTCATTTTAAACTCTTGATAAACGTATCAAGGTTATACTCTTCTTCATATTGTGATTGATCCCACAATTCTCCCAACTCACCAACAACTGCACCGGCTTTACCTGTCAACCCGGATTCGTTGATCAAATCTTGTCCATTAACACCATTCTTCTTCTTCTCACCACCTTCTTCGAGATCTTCAACATGTTCTTCTTGTTGACCTGATTGGTCCACATCGAATAAATCTAGCAATTGATTGGTATCCATAGATGCTAAACCAGCATTTTGTTGTGACACAATGGTTGAGGCAATGTTCATCTTGAATTTTTGCAAACCCATAATCTTCTCTTCCAATGTGTCCTTTGTGATCAATCTGTAAACATTGACAACTTTCTTTTGACCCAATCTATGTGCTCTATCCATAGCTTGCAAATCATTCATTGGATTCCAATCATGTTCAACAAAGATAACAGTATCAGCACCGGTTAAATTCAAACCTAACCCACCAACTTTCGTTGTCAATAACAACACATCGATAGATGGATCCTCGTTGAATTTACGAACAATGCTTTGACGATCTCTTGGATCTGTACCACCATCTAGTCTCATAAATGTAACAGATGGTAAATGTTTGCGTAACAAATCCTCTTCAACCATATCAAGCATATCTTTCAATTGACAGAAAATCAACGCACGATGTTGACTGATAACGTTACCTGCACCAACATCATTTGCACTACCAGATTTCTCAGCATCTGCAACACCAATACCACATTCCAATAACAAAGTCTTCAAAGCTAACAACTTTGGTGCATGACGAATATCATGGATCGACATCTTGGTATCTTTCAAGTATTTTTGAACTTCTTGATAATGTGGATGACTTTCAGAAAGGACTAAAGATGGGTGATTACATAGCTTTCTCATGTACTGTAAGGCTTGGAAGATATGTGTCTTCTTCTCAGCCACTTCAGCTGTTTGAATCTCACTTGCAACAATGTTCTTTTGCTTCTTGGCAAAATCTTTGTAAAGCTGTTTTTGTAAATCACTCAATTGACAATAATAATCTTGAATGATCTTTGGTGGTAAATCTGATAACACCTCTTCTTTTAAACGACGCAACATAAATGGTAAGACTTGTTTATGTAACGCTTCAAGAGCCAACGCACCAGCTTCTTGCTCCTTTGATGAAGTCTTGGAGTTTCTTGATGCTGCAATTGGTTTGGCGAATCTCTCTTGAAACAACTTTTCACTACCAAGGAACCCAGGCATCAAGAAATCAAACAAGGACCATAATTCCAAGACATTATTCTGGATAGGTGTACCGGACAAGATCAATCTATGATTTGCTGCAAGTCTCTTTACCGATTTGGTAAGTTTTGAAGATGAGTTCTTGATAATATGACCTTCATCCAAAACACAATAGTTATAGTTTCTCTTCGATAAAAACTCAATATCATTTCTGACAACATCATATGATGTGACAATGATGTCACAGTGATCTAATTGGGGACGAATGCCCATTCTGAAGGATGGACCACCAGCATAAACAACGACTTTCAAGAACGATGAATATTGGTTAAACTCTTGTTCCCAATGCCCTGTTAATGATGGTGGACAAACAATAATTGTAGGTAATGGTGCTGTTTCAATGGATTTTGTGACTTTGTAATCTTCAGCTCTGAGATATTGGTCACTAGCAACGATACAAATGGTTTGCAAAGTCTTACCCAACCCCATATCATCACATAAAATACCATGTAAATGGTACTTATTCAAAAATGCTAACCAGTTAACACCTTCTTGTTGATACTTTCTCAAAGTAGCATCAATAGCCACAGGTAAATCAAATGGTTTAGATTTCGATGGGTCCATCATTTGACTGATAAATTCACGTTCCTTTTCACGACCTTCCAATAATTCTTTTGGAACATCTTCTGGATCTGGAATACCAGCTTCCAATGGTACCAACTTGATGATGGATGCAAATGTAGTTGTCGCTAAAACACGAACATCTTTATCAGCATCACTCATACGACCAAGGACAGGCACGATCAAAAAGATAACGTATGGTAAAATATCTGAATCCATTGAACTTGATAAATGGTAGACGGCTTCAATACCACCTTGACGATCTTTAACATCACCTGCGTTATTCAGTAATGGTAATATCTCTTTGACGACAAAAGGAATAGTCTTTGAAGGAACGATTTTGGCCAAGATGGCTAATGCTTTGGCAGCGGAGTATCTCAACACAGAAAGTTTCGATCTTAATGCGTTCAGTATAGCTGGTAATAGTGACAAGATCTCTTCATGTAGAGAACTATCAAAAGTTGGAATCAATGCTTTCAAAACACCTAATGAATCAACAACGGCTTGACCAGACAAATCATCAAACTCGACATCAGAAGTTGTTTGAAGCTTTTCCAAAGGTTCAAAAATGATAGTCTTTAATTGTTTAACTTTCTCAAAGATTTCACCCTTGAACATCATCAAGACATTTTCCAAAGCCAATTTACCACCTCTTCTCTTGATACGAGCCTCTAAAGCTGCTTTCTCTTCCAAGATCACATCACTGACTTCTTCCTTCTTCAACGAAAGAATGACATCGAAAACTTCTCTGTTTGACCCAAACTCAGGAACTTCAGATGTATCAACGCATAAAAACCCACACAAGTTCTTGACAATCTTACTAGAGACGTTTTCTTTTCCCTGTGCAATTAATTTGAAGATCAAGTCAGCCACTGACGAAGAGGATCTTTTCTGTAAATCTTCCAAATCTTCAACCTTAACACTATCCATCAATGAGCGAATGAATGGGTTCAACTTCTTAGGTAAATCACCAAGCAAGATAGCGGCAGATGCGTAATTGGATAAAATACCAACAGTTCTCTTGAATCTTGCACTCTTAGCTTCTTCATTGGCAAAGATAACACGAGCCTTAGCATCTTCCAAAGTCTTAATAGCAGCCATTTTATAAACAGGAGACACCTGTTTCAAAAGTTTCTCATAATGCTCACTAACAACAGTATCAGCCAATTCCAAACTGAAAGCACCTGGCCCAGCGTCATTTTCGCCTTGCACCACAATTGGCAATTCTGGGACTTTACTGCTTGATAGTTTCCCTTGTTCAACAAACAATCTGAATAAGGAGTGACATTGGGTTCTGACTGCTTTCAAAGTGGAGACTAGTTCTCTATAACTTGGCAATATAGAAGGATCACTCAATGTGGCGACAAACTCATTATAGAAAGCATCATATGCGATTTGTGATGGTTTCAAGTCTCTAGCCATTAGGGCAGAACAATACTCTTTAACAACAATCGAAGTCAACAATCTTGGAGTTGAGTGTGGCACATTCAAATATTTCTTCAACAAAGTCAGTGTCGTTTGAAGTGAATTATCATTGAGGTATGAAATAACTTGACCCAATGCCGTTGCTGCAGCAATTCTTGTCCTTATGAACACTTCGATTCCTAATAATGTGATATCACCAATGATCAATGGACCATCAATATTAACTCTCTCACTATCACTTGGTGGTGGGATGGTGGATTCTGGTTTTGTTGGTGGTGTTTTTCTCTTTTTACCCCTTTTAGATGATGTGGTGGATCCGTTAGTAGTTTCGCTAATGTCATCTGCAAAATCAGTGATGGATTGGTCTGATGATTTGTATTGTTGACTGTCGAAAGCCACACCGGAAGGTTTGATAAGGTAGTTTGTGTTCATGGTGTAATTATATCTTGAAACACCAATTGGTGTCATCGTTAGATTAATCATAGGTTGTAATTGTGATGATAGACAATCATCAATGCTGAACCCTGTTGAAGCAGAAGCTTCCACCAAGAGTTTTTCAAAAACGGTTTTGGACAATTCCAAAATCTCCTCTTTTTGTTCCAATAACAAGTTTTGGAAAATGAGTCTAAATGCCTTCCAATCGATCCATTGCTTTGAGTTAGGATCATCAATGGATAAAAATGCTAATAGTGTCTTTAACACGGATTTTCTCACGTTCGTAATTGAATGTCTCAAGAAAGGATATAGTCTAGGTATCAAATTCTTTAAAGAGTATTCTTCATTAGTTTGAGCCTCACTGCTTATCAAAGACATAACTTCTGGATGAACACATAGTCTTGACAAAAGATCCATCACTGCACCTATAGAAGCTGACAAATCATCCTTCAATCTAGTCAATGAATCCCAAATGGTTGATATGATAGTTTTCACAGTCTCTTGGCGTAGTTTAACAAACTCATCCGTTATAGGAGTCAATGTAGCAGCTGCCACGGCCTGAACGTCATCATCAGATTCTCTTAAACCGTGTAACACCATTTTCACAACATCATCTAATAGTTCCGGTTTGGCTGAGAGAATATCAGTTCTGACACTGACGAAATACCTTAACCCAAGCATACCACCATGACTTGCCTCCCAACACGGTAACTTCCCAGTGTCTAAAGATGAGTCTTGCAGTACGAGATGATCCAAGTTCTTAAAGATTTTTAACACCAGTTCAACATCTAAGTGGATTAACAAAGCGGCTAGCGTTTGCGCAGCGGATTCTCTCACTGGTGCAACAACTGTATCATAGACATAATCACCAAATCTGTCTAATGCAAAAATAGTCAATAAACGACATGCTAAATCCTCCAAGGTTTGACGATTCTTATGATCATTCTCTTTCAAGGATCTCCCCTTAACACGACCAGCACCTTTACCATGTTTCTTAATTAGCTCTCTAAGCCCCAACACGGCACCGTGTCTGATTTCCCAGTTTTCAGAAAAGAGGTCAACAACCAAGAGCTCATAAACACCTTGGAAAGGCCATACCAAACCGGCGACTTTTGCATGTTCAGCCAATACTGCGGGGATCTGAGGTGCTTTATTTTCCACAACGATTTTATTACCGCTTGCTTGTGTTGTTATGTCAATGTTGTTAGATGCACTTGGTGAAGCGGATTGCGAGGATGGATCAATAGCTTCTTCTTTTACCAATTTCTTGGACACTGAACTTTGAGAGATATCGACAGGTTTGCTTCTTGAACCGGCACCTTTTGATTCCATCTTGGCCTTTCTTTTGGCCATTGCTTTCAATCTGGCACTGGACATGTTGGTTTTCAAAGGTGGTGCAGATGCAGGTGGAGGAGTTGGAGTTGATTCCGTGGGTATTTCCTGTTTAACAATACTTTCCTCTTTCACAGTGGATGCTGGTACTTCAGCAGCAGCGTCTATTTCATCTTCAAACTCCATCTTCAAGCCCAATTTCTTGTTCATGGATACTTTTTGTTTCTTTAACGCATCAATTGAAGTGGAACTCTTGGAGTCATCAATAGTTGATGAGGATAAAAACTTCTTATCAGATTTCAACAACTCATGTACATCCCACTGTTCAAAGCTTAGGAAATGCTGGTCGTTATTCAGTAGTTGCATCTCAGCCTCTTCGAGTTTCACTTGTACATCGTTCAATTCCTCGATCTTCACCGGAGCATCTTCAGCTTCCCCTTCATTTGGGTTCCATAATGGAGAATGCGCCACTATACCACCAAGCGCTCTAGCGGCAGATGTTCTTGTTTCCCATTTCTTTGAATTGAGGAAAGGATAGACCCTGCTCAGCAAGTTCAACACTTCCTCTGGATGCGCCTTTGCCAGATCACTCAACTGGTCCGCGGCGGTATTCCGTATGAACTGGGTGGACCCTGTGTCTAGCAACACCACTAGCCTCTCTAGTCTGGACATGGCTGTGTGGTTATATGATCTGTGTTGTTTTGATTAAAGATTGGTAGTTAATGTGTAATGCTTATTGTGCAAGTGCCCCTACCGTGCTTTCCACAGAACTCATTCGCGGCTCGGCTCCACTTTGACAGATTCGAACAGTGGGATTTCGAGCACCTTTTTATACAAATTTCAAAACTTCACCGAAAACATTTCACGTTCACAGAAACAACAACCCACCAAAAATTGGGTCTAGGGGGGGCTCTGCTCCAGGCAGGGCGCTACGTCAGACGGGAGCGCCAGGTGGACTACGTAGCGTGTATATAGGGAACAGTAACTGTTTGGAGGGTTTCTAGGCTGGATCCAGTGCTAAGCATAGTGGGCCAGGGTTCTCTGTGACCTAAGAGACCAGCTGGCAGCCCTCAATAACGTGTCCCCTTTTTACACCGTTTTTCATTTGCCATTCGAGAGACACCAAAACACTGTGCAGAACACATTCGCGGAAGACAATCGTCATATCAGCCTATTAATTATTATGGATGGAATGGTTCAGTAATAGTAACGCAGTCCTATGGATGCTATGCTTGTAGAATAACCAGCTTGAGCGATCGTTCTTGTTCCTATTCTCTGTGAAGCACTGGGACCTTGAACTGATCTCTGGAACCCGCGGGCAAGCTGTACATATCTTTGTAAGTTGTATGCTTTCTCCGGATTATACGCAGAGCCTCAATTGAAACATAAATCATACATACTCAGTTTCAAAGCATTGTAGAGTCTAGACACTTGACGCTACACAAGAACATTACACTATTTGCACGGGTATTGCGGTACTCCGTGTTGTTGATAACAAGAACCCTTGTTTGTATTAGTACATTTGAGATTGCTTCTAAGCAAGCAATCATCATCAAACATTTTGGTAAGAACCTCTAACACGTTCAACTACGGACGTACCTGTGATGTTTTCGTTAACTTCCAGATGCATACTAGTAACTTTGTGTACCCATCAATCGAACTAATATCTATTATCAACTACTACTATTCAATCAATACGCATCTATAATCGTCTCGTACTTCCATATCGGGAATCGGTTACATCCCCTTGGCCCGCTGTTCAATAATTCCAGTGACTGTCCTTTTTTCAGATCACTTGGTGTTTGGATGTCCACCGAACACTATGGTACTTCTCAGCACAGTCTCACAATTACAATGGACTCCAATCTACAGAACACATTCGCGTATCCTTCAATCTTGGTGCATCCTCCTGTGCTGTGCTTTGGTTTGTATATGAAAAAAACTTGAGATTTTTCAATCTTTAACCAAACACTCCATTGAAGTTGAATAACAAACGTCTAATCAGTCAACATGCCACGTAAGTGATCTATGATATCAATCACTTTTAAACATTACAGCCATTATCACTTGGTCATCTTGTCCAGTTCCCTTCTCGTTATGCTTAGAGAAGCCTGCCACACTAAATGATGATTTCAATATTTTGGTCATAGAGGTTCGGGTCCTCATTATTTTTCATGGGAATACTTTTACATCCAGATTTTGATTCAGTTCATTTATCTTGGGTTGTTGAGAATCTTCATTTTTGGAGCTAGCTTTGGTCTTGACCAGCTATGCTTTTTACAATTCACTAAATGAGCTATTTGTATTGTGCTGAACTCCCGACACTTCAGTATCAATTGGTTTCATTTTAGTTGAAAAGTCTTGATTAGGAGTTATCAAAAGGGTTTTATGCTCTCTCTGTTCACGTTTGAATGGGATCTCTGTCTCTGTGATTTTTTGGTTATGGCATTTTGAAGCTCCTGTTGGGTTTACCATTGTGAACATGATATTTGTCTTGTATATTGGTGATACACCTTGGATGCTTCTCAGCCTGTTGTGATCTTCATGATATGACTCTTGTCGTTATCTAGGGAACCCCTGCCAAAAAAATCTTGAGACATTGTGAACATACTCACATTCTGGGATGCAACCCTTTATATCATTGACTTTCAACTAGATGAATACACTTAGCTTATAGAATTGAAAAATAATGAAGAGTCTTGCTTTGTTGCACTCACTCTCAGTGACCTGCATACAATCAAGGATTTACCCCATAACAAATAATGTTGTGCCTGCCTCTGTAGTCTTTATCAACTATTGAAAAAATTGTTACTTGAAGTACAATTGATACTAACTCATTCAATTAAGGTGCTCCAAGAACTTACTCCAAGACTTACACTGTCCCAAAACGTCCATACGAATCTGCTCGTTTAGATGCTGAATTGAAATTGAACGGTGAATTCGGTTTAAAGAACAAGCGTGAAATTTACAGAATTAACTTCCAATTGTCCAAGATTAGAAGAGCTGCTCGTGACTTATTGACCAGAGATGAAAAAGATCCAAAACGTTTATTCGAAGGTAACGCTTTGATCAGACGTTTAGTTCGTGCTGGTGTTTTGTCTGAAGACAAGAAGAAGTTGGATTATGTCTTGGCTTTGAGACCAGAAGATTTCTTGGAACGTCGTTTACAAACTCAAGTTTACAAGTTGGGTTTGGCCAGATCCATCCACCACGCTCGTGTCTTGATCTCTCAACGTCACATTGCTGTTGGTAAACAAATTGTTAACATCCCATCCTTCTTGGTTAGATTGGAATCTCAAAAACACATTGATTTCGCCAAGACCTCTCCATACGGTGGTGCCCGTGCTGGTCGTGTCGCCAGAAGAAACCAAGGTAAATCTTCTGAAGATGCTGCTGAAGACGAAGAATAAATTCATTCAGAATCACTTGAATAAGAATTTGTTATAAAGATGAGGGTTTTGTGTATAGGTTTTTTACACATTGCTTTGTTTTTATTATTAATGGTGTAATTTATCTTTGGGTTTATATTATATTTCTGTAGTTTGTTTGTATATTAATGTTATGATTTGGTTAATGATATTGGTAGTACTTACTTTAAATAGTGAAGACATGAGTAACGGGCGGTTGATAATACTACAATAGAGCATCTTAGAATCAAGCTCGAAGTGCACAAATCAAATGCAGTTTATTGAGCACATGCTTTCTTTTCTAAGCACTACGACCTGGTTCGTGAATATAAATCGTTGCCTACTAATCTATAATACCTCTTTGCTGATAACTTCTACTTTGATTCTATTGTCCGCATAGTGAAAGAAAGCATCCAGTATCCAGTATAAAATTGGTATAGAGCACACATTTTCTTTTAGTCACGTTTTCAATCACGTGACTCTGATCTTCCATCTGCCAATTTCTCTAGTGCCACTAAATTTCATAGTGGCTTTTTTTTTGTTTACACTGAAAAATTTCCCGGTTTGCGCACATCTGAAAAAATCCGACTCCCAAAATTTTTCAAGCGTCAGGATTTTATCAAACACCCAAACACCTCAGTCTGCCCAAGCGGAAAATTGAGACTGCTTTTTTGGTGAAAAAATTAGATAAAACATTTACAAGATTAAAACCACACTCACCTCTTGATAATAGAAGGATAACCAAGTCACATATAACACATACAAAATGGCTCATACGTAAGTGGGACACTGCTATGGGGAGATGAATTATACAACGACTGTGAAGATGAGCCTTGAAGAGAACGCAAGAGTACACTGGAATTGGCAAGAATCGTGTTGTTTGAACGAACAAAATTATGGAAAGATCATACATCAGAGGAAGTAATACTACAGAGAGGCAATGAGAAAGATCAGAGACCGAAGTGAGGAATACTATCAATGAGAGCAATAGATTGAAACAATACACTCGCTGGAACGAACAGGGTCTCATCATCAATATTCAAATTATGGTACCAAATGTATACATTCACACTCCATGGAAACAACCGATCCAACGAATCAACTGATACTAACTACATTCAAATAGCCACGGTTACAGATCTGGTACTAGATACTTATTCCAACGTGACTTCAGAAAGCACGGTACTATCGCTTTATCCACCTACTTGAAGACTTACAAAGTTGGTGATATTGTTGATATCAAAGGTAATGGTGCTGTCCAAAAAGGTATGCCACACAAATGGTACCACGGTAAGACTGGTAGAGTCTTTGACGTTACCAAATCTTCTGTCGGTGTTATCGTCTACAAGATTGTCCGTAACAAATACTTGGAAAAGAGAGTCCACTTGAGAGTTGAACACGTTAAGCACTCTGACTCCCGTAAGGAATTCTTGTTGAGAGTTAAGGCCAATGCTGAAAAGAAGAGAGAAGCTAGAGAAAAGGGTGAAGCCGTCCAATTGAAGAGACAACCAGGTTTGCCAAGAGAAGCTAGAGTTGTTTCCACTCAAGGTAACTTGCCAGAAACTGTCAAGCCATTGCCATACGAAACTTACATTTGAATCAACTTATATGTTATACTCTGGTGTTTTTTGTCAAATTAATAAACAAAATTTTGTATCTATATTAAGGTGATATCATTTGATAATGGATATTGTGTGCTTACGGTAGGGAAGTTTATACTCGCATGAATTTAACTTTAGTTATGAAATGAGCTTGTAGATCTGTGGATTAGATAGATAACCAGAATGTAATCAGATATTACATCCACTATTGGAATTTGGCATCATGATGTCGTTGTTCAATGCTTGGAGATTTAATAAGTGAAAAGTCCTCGCGAATGTGTTTTGTAAGCTGTTTATAGCTCAGATGAATAATGAAGCTATAGAGATCCAGTAAAAACGACCTGGTCAGAGATCACTAGGAAATAATCATCCAGCATCTCCCACTAAGTAAAATTAGTAAACTACCTCTCGCTTATATAGACACTGACATATCAATCAATCACAAATTGTGACGAGTCCACTGAAATATCAGCTTATGTCATCGTCGTGTGATTGGCAAGAAAAAATTATACTCATCGTCATTAACCGTTGAGAAACTCAGCTCTCGAGATGTGAAGTCCGATGCTGCCCAGTTAGAAGGCTTTGTTGTTCATACTTGTTCCTATTACATTGAAATATACCCACACAAATAACAAATACTGGTTTAACTGTGTTGTTTCCAGTCATCTTCTTGCATATAGTATACCTACTCTCATCGGTATAATCCATCATCATAGACAATAGATAAAGATCATAATGAGCAAGGCAGATCTCGAAAGACTAGACGAAGAGGCTAGAGAGTCCATGCCATACTTGGCAAGTGATGAAAAATCATCAACTTTAAAATCATCCAACCTGGCTAAAGAGACACATCCAAAAGAGATTAAACCATGGGTCCATTTCGTTGCTGGAGGTGTTGGTGGTATGGCTGGTGCTGTATGTACTTCTCCATTTGACGTCGTCAAGACAAGATTACAAAGTGATGTATTCAAAAACTCTTATAAGCATACTGTCTTAAAAGATGGGAACGTTTTGACACAAGGTATCCAACATTTCAGAGAAACATTTGGTATAATAGGTAATGTCTACAAGAATGAAGGGTTCAGAGCATTGTTCAAAGGTCTGGGTCCAAACTTGGTTGGTGTTATCCCTGCAAGATCTATCAATTTCTTCACATATGGTGTTGGAAAAGAACTAATATCCAAACATTTCAATAATGGTGAAGAAGCAGCATGGGTCCACTTAGTGGCTGCTGCTAATGCCGGGATCGCTACCTCTACTGCAACAAACCCAATCTGGCTCGTAAAGACTAGATTACAGCTAGACAAGGCCTCCTCGAAACTATACAAAAACTCCTGGGACTGTATCAAAACCGTGGTGAAACACGAGGGTATCGCCGGTTTGTACAAAGGTCTTA
The DNA here is from genome assembly GCA_030674255.1 of Hansenula queroliae. Taxonomy (NCBI): domain Eukaryota; kingdom Fungi; phylum Ascomycota; class Saccharomycetes; order Phaffomycetales; family Wickerhamomycetaceae; genus Hansenula; species Hansenula queroliae. The sequence goes on along the minus strand of JAJLXP010000095.1, from coordinate 23,708 downwards.
CAGCATCATACTTAGGCTCCGTGGAATCAACATTACAATGGGTTCTTTATGAACAGATGAAAGCTATCATAACACAAAAATCTCAACAAAGAGAACAAATGGGCCGTGAGAGAACAAGTCTTGACTCTGTGCTAGAATGGTCCGCAAGATCTGGGAGTGCAGGTTTTGCTAAATTGATTGCCTCGTTGATCACTTATCCACATGAAGTGATTAGAACTAGATTAAGACAGGCTCCTACCGTGGAAGGTGGGAAACCTAAATACACTGGGTTGGTCCAGTGTTTCAAGTTGATTGTGAAAGAGGAAGGATTGGCTTCTATGTATGGTGGGTTGACACCTCATTTGCTGAGAACTGTGCCTAATAGTATCATCATGTTTGGTACTTGGGAGTTGGTTATCAAGTTATTATCATGATTCAATCCCTTTGACTCGTTTTTCTATTGCATGTCTTTTATGAAGTTATCGTTTTCCAAATCTTATACATATATATACCTCCAGACTCGGTCACACTCACACAGTTTGTACATATATGTGTGTCTACGTCTCCTGTTTTATAGTCCTTTCTGTACATAATTCACTATACTGATTCATTTATCGTTCTTTTCCCATTATACACATACATCCCTATAGGTCAATTTGTAGGCATCGTACCCTGATGCATAAACTTCAAGATCTGGTCTACTGAGTAAGTCGGTCTTGCCACATGGTCAACCATATCCATATCGACATCCTGTTTAACACCTTTATCCAACTCTTCTTTTGTGTGGAACCCTTTGAACTCATAATTATTACGTTGATTCACAGTATTCGTCAACGCCCAATCTGTCAAGTCCTCATCGTCTTTCAATAGGATATCCGTAGACTTTCCCCGGGACTCTTCTATCCATTCAATCACCTCAGGAAGTGATTTCTTCCGTAGTAATGTCGTTAACAAGTTTTCTTGTTCTGTTGTTGGGAATGCTGGTAATGGGTATGCCACTGTTTTCGATAATGTTTCGGAATAAGTAGCCAAAGTTGAGGACAAAGAGGCCAATTGTGTAAAGATGATATTTATTTGACTCTGCACAGAGCTCCAACTATGCATTTGAGGACCTTTCATCTCTCCTTGGAGCTTGTTTAATGAATGTGTTAACTGTATAAAATTTCAGATTAGTATCTTAGCTTCCAGAAGCGCTTTTGAAGTACAATAAACTCACCTGTGTCAATCTCAGTCTCAAGGACTCCAATGCCTCGATGGGCACTCCGGAGAAGTCAGTGTTGCTGTCTGGTTCTTGTGATGGGGCTTGCATTGTCTGCTTTCTCGTTGTCGTTAATTATGGAGTTGAGTTGTAAAATTGTTGATGTTTTTCAAGAAAATCCGTATTGTAATCTGACTTCATAGTAATCTCAATAACATCAAACATACCACAAAATGGCTAAAAATGGGCTCAACATCGTCGAGCAGGAGAGTAAGCATCACGATAATTGAAATCTACAGGGATCAATGACTAACTGTGTCTTTTTCCAGACCGTAAAAGAAGGGCTAAAGAGCTGAAAAGGGCCAAGGAACAACGTCAGAGAGAGAAACAGGAAAGACTGGCAAATGTTGACCCCAAGAGGCTGGAAAAGAGGATAAGTGAGTTGGAATTGCAGAAGCAGAGGAATAATGGGAAGTTGCTTGTTGCTGAGCAGAAAAGATTGGACTCGTTGTTGGAGGATCTGACATATATCACGAAGCAAAAGGGTAGCTCATCGGGGACTACAACAACTACTAATACCAAGACTGACAACGAGATTGAGGAAGATCAGAAGTCTAAACCTTTAGAATTGGGTATCAAGAGCATATTCTGGGATCCAGAGTGGAAGTGAGTATCCCTCTTTCTCTCATCAATCACTCAATAATTTACTAACTCCAGATTTCAAGTCCACTAGGATTAGCACCAAAGGGCTACAAGAACATCACATACAAGCCATCATACCCACCAAAATCCCTCCAGGTAGACCCACAGGTTAAAGAGATCAAAATACCTAGCTCACCACCTCCAAGATTCTTCAAGATCCAACAGGCACAAACCACATATGAATCCATGGAGGAGATCAAGCCTATAGTGCCTCTTTCAAACACACAGGCTGCCAGTACGAATGCTATGAAGTTTATACCGTCTGTTGTTAGGAAACAAAAACAGGACAAGAGGCAAGAGTTGTCTGAGATGGATGAGCTGTATGCGTCTGAAGAGGAGGAGGCATTAGGGATAAAGCGCAAGTTAAGTCAGGTGGATTAAATAACTACGACAACGACATGATGTTGAACCATTCACGGTGGAAGTATGGTTGAGGTTTGGTTCTAATGTGTATATATATTGTCATGATGTTCTCTATCTAAAAGAATCATAATGTTTTTTTTTCATGATCTGTTGTAAATTAAAATTTTATTATTGATGTTGTATTTTATGAATATTGAAATATCTTGTTCTTTATGCTAGTATAACTTATTTAGCAGAGGCAAAGACTTTTTCAATATCAGCAACAGCTTCTTGTAAAACCTTATCTTGGAATTTTGGATTGGTCAATTCCTTTTCAACATTGGCGATAACGGTTTGAGCCAATTGTTGTTGTTGCAATTGACGGACAGAGGCTTCGTATCTAACCCAAGAGTCCAAAACGGACTTGGCTTCAGCGGCCAAGTCAACTTTTTGTTTCAATTCAAAAGCCTTAGCTTCCAATTCAACGGTTTCTTTGGAAACTTCAAACAAAACTTTAGTGGTGCTGACAACGTCTTTCAATTCAGAGACGGATTCGATTCTGTCCTTGACGGCCTCAACGTGCTTGACTCTTGAAGAGTTCAAGATTTCAGAAACGGATTTAACTCTAGCATTGGCCCATTCAGTGTATAATGGAGCAATGTATTTGACAACTAAAGTGGAGAACCCGACAAAACAACCCAACAAGATGGTTTCTTCATTGACAACGTACAATTCGTTGGAGATGGCGTAGATGGAGGCTGCGGTACCGGTGGCTAAGACGGCAGTCTTGGATAAACCAGAGTTACCTGGTAAGGCATCAATGATTGAAGTAGCCTTGGCTTTTGGTTCAGATGGAGTTTGAGTTGATAAACAACGAACACCGACTCTGTATCACTGGTTAGTACAACTTGGTTCCATAATCCCATTTCAATTCCTCATGCAATTCTTATCAACTCTTGAGTCAATTGACCTTGAACGACACGGTATTTCACACTCAATATTGATAAAAAAGAGCACCTTTATATGGGGTATATAAACTTACGGTGAAGCACGTAAAGCGAAAGAAGCTGGACGAATAGCTATATTGACAATATGTTAGTAGCTCATTCCCAATCCACATTGATACAATTGATGATGGATCTTGCCCTGAGATCTCCATTCATACACCCAACACCCAGAAATGGTGGATCCATCAGAATCTCTCACTCAGAGCACCACCACCACCAATCCAGATCAATCCAACTCCAAAGATAGTGGCACATACCTCTTTGTGACAATAGACGTAAACTCATTCTTGCGGCAGTATAGTTCAAAACAAGAGAAGAAAGTATCCAATCTAGCCCTTTTACGCTGTTTCTTGATTCCCGCTCACTTTGTTTTTCGTTAGGGGGTTTTTCCAAACTTTTTGACAAATTAAAATCGTGAGAAATTCGCGGCCGGGTTACGGAGTTTTGACTTCCCGATTAGGAAATAAAAGTGTACTACAGCAGTCATAATAATGTATATACATATATTAACTAACAATGCTCTTTGACGGTTTCCAGATCTGTATCGTGTTGTCGTTCGAGACGGAGCTGATCATCCAGGGGTCATTAGCGTTCCAGCTTAGGTCGTTGACACCGAGCATGTGGCCTCCATGGACAAAAGTCAATTGGTCAGCATCAGGTTGAGTCAAGTCCCATAGTTTGACCAAGTTGTCATCTGCACCGGCAGTGGCGATGATTTGAGGTAACGAAGGATTGAATTGGATCGAGGAGACCGATCCTTCGTGTGCCTGGATTTGGAAAATTGGTGATTCAAAGGATCTAATGTCCCATATGTTTAACTTCCCTGTAGAGTCTGCTGTCGCTAGACAGAATTGATTCCCATCGTTGAAGCTCAAAGTATTTATACCCTCACCTGAAGTATGACCCGAAGAGTTAGACTTTATTATACTTTTCGATCTTGTATCGTATAATGCAACTTCATTATCCTCACTGACAGATCCGAAAATTGAATCATGAGTTGGGATCCATGAAACGTCATTAACCCCACTATCACTCTTATTAGCAAATTGCATCACTGGAGTATCCATGACTTTTTTATTTTTTTCAAATTTCGTTATATCCCAAACATTGACTTTACCATCCATAGAGGAAGTTAACAACCCACCTTCCCTTTGTTGATTCCAACTTAATCCAAACCCTTCCTTCGTATGACCTTGTAATTTAATATCAAATTTAAAATCATCAGATGGGTGAGATGGGAACTTGGTCTTGTCAAACACATAGACATCACCATGGTTATTTATCGTGGAGATCAAATCAGGTTTCTGAGGACAATACCTAGCCCTGTTGATATCACCTTTATGCAAGATCTGTTGATCCTGAGAGAATTTCCCACTAAGAGGTTTCCCACTTATGAACTCTTCCAAATCAGGATCGTATTTTGTCAAGTCAACTTCTTCCATTGTGCTCTTGACTGTAAAGCTACCCAATTGAATGTATTCATCTTTTTGACCCGATGTATAAGTCCCTGTTAATAATCTGTATTTATATCTATCATCGTTGCTTGTTTCCACGTCTGGAAAAAATTGGGTTGTTAAGGAAGGCCATATCGAGTTCACTGTGTTTAGATATTCGTATAATGCAACGGCATTACTCTTCCAGGTTCTATAGTCTATTATATTATGTCTGTTAGTATATCAATTCAATCGCGACTAGCTCCACCTCACATACTCTCTTGTGTCTTTAGGTCAATTGGTGACTCTTCTATCACATCATCGTGACTATCCATGACTTCACTCATCTTGTAGTCTAGTCTCTCTTCAGTTAATGGCCTAATTAATCTTACAAGTTATAGGTCAAACACGTATTATATTGGTACTACGCGAAAAATTGAAATACACGCCAAGTTTTGACAGTCGCACAAATCGTACAAAAATATAAAGATGGCCTTTGAAGGATGACAAGTAAGAAGTTGTTATCGTTATCTAGCGGCTGAGAGTAACTTAGATCGATGATCTCCTGTAGGAGCGAGTAATTTGCACTGATTTCTAAAACCAACAAGAAAAGTACCCGTTCAACTTGTTGCTGATAATCCATCGCTGATGGTTATCTTGCTTCAACAACTGGCCAGGAAGAAAAATCTTTTTTTTACCTGAATTACTACCATTTGAGGTTTCGATTGAGACCTAATGGTGCCTCGGTACCCATATATTTCTTTTGAATTCACTTTGGTACAATATACAACCAATTTATATATACCTTTTTAGATTCGACACTTTTCGTAGCACTATTCTCAAAAACATATGCACCTAGGGATTTCATTTTAGAGATATGTGTTACACGTCTACAGTAGTCTCTGTTTTCAGGCACGTCTAGTGTCTAGATACTATAAGCTGCTTCTCTAGAGGCACCGTCATTGAAGGTTTAATTAAATTTACAAGTTTATTGCTAGTTTGAGTCCTCTCATGATAGATGCTGGAGATGGTCCAGAGACTAAGTGGTGAGGATCTGGAGAGAATGGATGACGAGGAGGATTAAAACACCTGGATATGACATGACCCATGTTAAATACTTGATCTCTGTCAACCGCCAAATACCTGTCTAGAATCTAGATCATACAGAACATAGTGACACACCAAACATGACAGTCTCCCAGATTTGAAAAGAAAAAAAGCGATATCTAAAGAATCATATACACTTTTACTATCTTCTACATTATTGTTTAACACAGCCAGACGCTCCGATCTTCCATGTGAGCTGTGTTTTTCAACGATAATCTCATTGCAGTGGATATTTTCGAGCTTTAATTGTTACGCCTTTCGTATTGATGAAATGTACGTCTAGTGGGTTTCAATTGCGAAGAGATACACAATTTTGTTTTCGCAAGACCTTCAAACATCCTTTTGCTTTTGTAGATACGATGGTCTTCTTTACTTTGTACTTAGGGCTTGTGTGCCGTAGTTCAATTACATAATCTACTTGTTAATAGTTATATAGGGCATAGTATCCCACTACCCGCGAAAGGTAAAAATCACATTCAAGACAAAAAAAAATTTAAAAGTCTCCCGAATCTGTCTCCCTAATGAATTGGACTACTTATGAATATGGTGGGTGAATGGTTATAATTCGTGATTTTTAAGTACCGTTCTGCTTTAAGGTAAAGTTCCAGAAAATGCGTAAGAGCTTAGCATGTCTGGTTCAACAAGATTTGACAATGCTTGATCTACATCCAAAAGGATCCAAAGCTTGAAACTATAGTCTGATCCATTGACTGATAACTATATTAACAACCAATTGAATCTTCATCAAGACTTTGCCCTATAGTGCTAATGTCTTGTGAGCTCATTTGGTAGGAATACACAACTTACTTTTCAAAATTGACCTTCTTGTAGAGATATTAATGCTACGATTAACGGACTCAGAATTCCCCTGTTGATGAAGCAAGTGCTCAGAAATTATTTATCTCCGAACATGTACTGAGGTCAATTGGTGACCCCTCTATCAGTCCATCGTGTTTATACTTGACAATTCAATGGTATTGCAGTCTTCTCGGTCCAAGCAATTGCCTTCGTCTCATCAATAGTGATAGTATCATAGCAGCCAAAAGGGAATAGATACACGCTGCTTTTTGACAGTCGCCTCCTTGAAAATTAAAAAGCCTTTTGAATCCTGATCCTTCTTTAACCCAAGTATAATATCTCATATGCGTTAACAAGCCCAAAGCATAAGACGCTAAACTTGTAAAAGCCAAATGAGGTTCTTAAAGTTGGAAGTCTTTTAGTACTGTTATCAGCTTTATTGCTAGAGATCATGACCTTGCCATCAATCTTGTTGTAAGTGATACATCATGTATGTTATCTTGCTTCAACGCATGGCTTGGAATCGAGTCCATTATATCATCATCTATTACCAATTGAACTACCATTGAGGCGTTGCCTCCTAAGGGTTTATATGCCTTGTGAAATTATTTGGTTCGAATGTATACACTTGAATTTTGACTTGTTTTGTAGCTAAATAATTGAATAACTGTTCCACTAATATATACATTTACACTTGAGGACTACGAGCTATACGATATACTCTGCTAGTTCATGTGCTACCAACACTGTCTACATGCTGCTCCATAATAATCAATTGACAAATTTGAGGGAGTACCATACCTCCATGTTAATTATTACGCGAAAAATCTCAATACGATCATCGAGGGCAGTAATTTTTAGAAAAAAAAATCTTGATTGATTCCCAGTTAATTTAGGTATCTTTACAAGCTTGAAATAAGTGCCATGACAAGTCTTATGCTTTCAAGGGTTGCCACCAGGGAATGAATATGTCCGAAGTCTTTTCCATAATTTCCTGTCAGTTCATTGAGTCTGTTGGTATCTGTTGTTTTGTGTGTGAGAGAACCAGTAGATAAATTCACTGGATTGGGTTATATTTATGAGCTTATCTTACCATAAATGACAGTAAATGTTGTACCAAACAGGTTCATCATGATAAACAAATGGAGTTGTGAATTGGGAAGCATCGAGAATAACCCATTCATCGATTCATTTACTGGCTCATTATATATACATTTACTACCATAATTGAATTCCTATTGAGACTAATTGCATTTTGGTGCTGGTAGATCTTGTGGAACCATTTGGGGAGAATATACACCTAATTTTTCATCCACCCTATACACAGTTACACGTAGATTGCTTAACATAAACCAAGAATTACAATAACGTAGAAACAAAAGTTTAATATATTCTTAAATCGTAAAACATATAACAAAATTAACGAGAACTCGGGAGATCTATAAACAGTTCATAGATTTGGTTTGGAATCACCAACGGTTAGTTAAGCGGACCATTCCTTGAACTTGTTGATCAAACCTTGAGTAGATTGATCGTGAGTGGTAACTGGAGTCTTATCATCCAATTCCTTACCGATAACCTTAGCCAAGACTTTACCCAATTCAACACCCCATTGATCAAAAGAGTTGATGTTCCAGATGGCACCTTCAGTGAAGGTGACATGTTCGTAGTAGGCAATCAATGAACCTAAAGCGGCTGGAGTGATCTTTTGGGCCAAGATAGAGGTGGTTGGTCTGTTACCAGAGAAAACCTTGTGTGGGATCAAACCACCAGTGGCACCTTCAGCTTGAACTTGAGCTTCATCCTTACCGGTTAAAAGAGCTTCAGCTTGAGCGAAGTAGTTGGAGGCCAACATACGTTGGTGCAAGTTTTCTTGGATTGGGTTGTGGGATTGAGCAGCCAAGATGAAATCAGCTGGGATGACTTTAGTACCTTGGTGGACCAATTGGAAGAAAGAGTGTTGAGCGTTAGTGGCTGGTTCACCAAACAAGATGGAACCGGTGGAGTAGTTGGTGAAAGAGTTACCTCTAGTAACGGATTTACCATTGGATTCCATGGACAATTGTTGCAAGTAAGCTGGGAATCTGTGCAAGTATTGATCGAATGGAGCGACTAAATGGGTTTGAGCATCAAAGAAGTTGTTGTACCAGACAGATAATAACCCACCAATGATTGGGATGTTGCTTTCAATTGGGGTTTCAACGAAATGTTTGTCAACGGCTTCAGCACCTTTCAAGAAGTTTTCAAAATTTTCGTAACCAATGTATAAAGCGACAGAGGTACCAATGGCGGACCAAACGGAGTAACGGCCACCAACCCAGTTTTCGAAACCAAACATGTTTTTGGTGTCAATACCGAATTTAGCAACTTCAGTAGCGTTAGTGGACAAAGCGACGAAATGCTTAGCAATGTGAGCGGTGTCCTTAGCGTGTTCCAAGAACCAAGATTTGGCACTGTTGGCGTTAGTGATAGTTTCAGCAGTGGTGAAAGTCTTGGAAGCGATCAAGAACAAAGTAGTTTCTGGGTTGACTCTCTTCAAAGTTTCAGCAATGTGAGTACCATCAATGTTGGAAACAAAGTAGGCGTTCAAATCTGGAGAAGCATAGTGTTTCAAGGCTTCAGTGACCATGACTGGACCTAAATCGGAACCACCAATACCAATGTTGACGATATCAGTGATTTTCTTACCGGTGTAACCTTTCCATTCACCAGAACGAACTTGTTCAGAGAATTCCTTGATGTGTTGCAAGACGGAATCAACTTCTGGGGCAACGTTTTGACCATCAACGAACATTGGCTTGTTGGCTCTGTTTCTCAAGGCAACGTGGTAAACGGCACGGTCTTCAGTGGAGTTGATGTGATCACCGGCAAACATGTCATCTCTCAATTTTTCAACACCGGCTTGCTTAGCCAATTCAACCAATTTAGCAAAGATTTCATCGTTGAAGATGTTCTTGGAGAAATCGAAAAGGATCTTGGACCCATCGAAGTTGGTGAATTCTTGAGAGTATTTGGCAAATCTCTTTGGATCTTTAGCAAATTGATCAACAATTTTCAAGTTCTTACCCTCGTTGTCGTAAAGGGCTTGTAAGTCCTTGTAGGCTGGTAATTCTGTGGTTAAGTTGAAGTCACTGTATGATTTGGACATTTTGCTGGTTGTTAATTGAGGTGGTCAATTGAGTCAATTGGGTGTGAAACTAATTCCTCAGTTGTTGTTGGTTAAAAGTTCAAGGGAGGAAAATTATGGCATGGGCTTTTACTGATTCATCTGGTGATATGAATCGCGGGAGACACGCACCATTACACTGAGCTGAGTAAGCACATCACCAGACGGAAGACAACGGCCCCCAGCCTAGCCTTCAGGGCACTCTTGCCTAGCGTTCCCACCACCAACATCGGTCTGGCATTACCGGGATCTCTGCCTAGGTGGCTCCTGCCTAGCTTGTCTGCCTTGTTCACCTCCAGCAACTACACCAACTGTGTCACGTAGTCTCCAGTTGTTTGTTTCCCGCTGAACTGAGATATTAAAACAAACAGCCGCCAGATAGATATTTTATCACCAGGAGAATCCACAGCGTATTTATAATCACTAAACAATTAGCCGCCGAACTAAATGCCAATTGTTAATTAAAACGTTTGAAGCTTAATTGACCTATGAGTCGGATTTGCTGTCAGTGAAATCACGTGCTACAACCAATTCCGGGAGCGCTCTCTAAACATCATCATTAATCATTATATTATTATTATTAACATAGTATATAAATAAGTATCTTGATTATCCCCAGATATCCCTCGTCAGCTTGTCAATATCCTTCATGCTCTGTCCCACGACATCCAACTTGTCATTCACTTTGTCCACACTGGCGCCTATACTGTCGAAATACGCCTTATTGTATAGCTTGTCTCTAATCTCCTCGATATCACCAGACTGCCATATCAAAGAATGGTCAATGTTCCCATCTGTCAATTTTTCAGACTGTTTGATCATCGTTAATAAGTCCAATTGTGCTTTTTTCAACTCTTTCAGTGCTGTACCATGGTTAGCATTGAAGAACGAGTCATTGTCCATGGAGACCTGTTCACTCATCCGTTTAACATCATCCAACACGTCGATCTGTGTCCATAGCTTGTCCTGATAGTCGACATTCGGCCTGGAAGAGGCTACCTTGTCTCCTAGCTTATCTATCACAATCTGTCGATTACTGCCATTGTTATAGTCATCTGACGCCTTCGTGTACAAGTAGCTGTCCTCATTCGTGGCCATCCGGCTATACGTGTTCATCCTGGAGGTGCTAAACTCGCTGTCAAAAGTGTCAGCGGTCGCCCTGGGCCCTATTATGGATCCTTGGTCCTCTTGGTCCTCCTCGTCCTCTTCTTTGTTGACAAATATCTGCGGCACTTCTGGCGTCGTGAATGGCTGGTACATCACCACGCTCCGGTCGCTCGCCTTGCTGGCTCTTCTGTTCATCTCCGTCATGATGGTCTCCTTTGGTTTATTATAGCTTTCCTTATGGTATTTAAATGCCTTTCAAAAGTGTTGATGTTTGAATTGTTTTGATAACTATTCGCGACCTTTATTTACTATTGGAAAAGTGTCAAATTGCACTACTATAAACGGATACGTGATATAATACTCAGTACAACAATAGCCTCCAAAGACTAAAGATCGACAATGCGATGGCCGTGTCCACTATACAACCACCACATACAACCACAACAACACACACATCACCACTAAACCCTCGAACCACCCGATCTCGCTCCATAACAACCTCATCTGCCCAACCATGGCGTAAACTTCTCTACATCAAACAACAATTCCCAGACAACTATACACATCCCTCTTTCCTCTCCCAATTGAAACGTAACACTACGGTACAGAGATACGTATACTGGAAACTATGCTCCGATTTCTCACTCATCTCACTGCATTTATCATGTGTCGCATTGGTTATCATTGTGTTTATCGGGATATACACACATGATTGGAATCCCATATTCCCAGCGAGCTTGGGTACTTTGGGAACACTAGGTGGTGCTCTGCTGCAAATGAACCTCAGTAACAAAAGCAACACACGGAATAATGGTAGTGGTGGCGGGTTTATCAAAAGTTCAGTCTTGATAACGTTTGTCATCTTGACATTATCACCTGTGTTGAAATCTCTAAGTGAGTCGACTTCTTCGGATTCGATCTGGACGTTATCAGTTTGGTTATGTATCTTGAACTTGGTGCTTAATGATTATCATTTCGATTTGGAACATAAGTTTAACGGTGTGCTCTCGATGAATATCCTAATTGTTAATGCTATTGTACTAGCTTCCAGATTGGATTCTACAGCGGCAGTGTTTGGATTCATATTGTTCGCGTTTGAAGTACATGGATTGTTCCCGATTTTCGATATTTGGCTAAGGAAATCTTGTATGAATTTGCACTGGATTGTGTTGATCCTAGGACAGGTCTTGGTGAGTTGGTTTGCATGGCAAATGGGCGGGCTAATGGCTTTGGCGTGTTGGTTATTGATGAATTTTATTGTCGTTATGCTGTGTCCGATCTACTTTCTCTACTTGCAGAAGTATAAGAATGAATTACAAGGACCTTGGGACCCGGCAAAACCTGTTATTGAATAGCATTGACAAACCATAAAACAATTAACTGTAATATACATTTGAACAGCATGAACTGCTTAGAAACTGTATATAAATATATTTATTTCAAGCATTAAAAGCACCAGCAGCTAAAACCAAATTCCCTCTTGTAAAATGAACTTTATAAACAGGTGTTCTCTTGGTAAAGAACGAAGCTAAATGATCAGCAGTAGGTATAACCTCTTTACGACGTCTTGCCTCCTCCATCTTTTCTTTACTATTAACATTAATCTGTGCAGTTGGATCATCGTTCGAAGATGGGAACGGTTCAGGAACAGGACCACTTTCATTCGTACCTCTCTTAATATCCCACACTCTAACTGAATTATCAGCACCACCACTAATCAACACAGACCCTTCCTTGGAGAAAGCCAATGAATAAATCGATGTACGACCATGACCTCTCATTGATTTCAATCTTCTCCCCGAGCCAATATCCCAAATGTTAATTATCGAATCTTCACCAGCACTAGCTAACCATCTCCCATCCGGAGACACAGCCATTGTGTTAACAGGCCCCGTATGACCATTGAAAATTCTAACAGTGTTCCCCTTTGAAATATCCCACATTCTACAGGTCTTATCACTGGACCCAGTGAACACGTACGTCGAGTTTGGATGGAACTCAACAGTGTCAACATCGTTCAAATGGCCAGCAAAGATACGTAATGGATAGATATGATCACAACTCCATAGTCTAGCGGTTTGGTCGTGAGAGGCAGTGGCGAAATAATGACCTAATGGAGAGAACTTCACATCCCATACTGGGTGGTTATGACCTTTGTAATTGACCAATGGTGTATAGGTGTCCAATGACCAAAGCTTAACTGTACGATCCTCAGAGGAGGAAAGTAAGTATCTGTTATCTGGACTGAATGAAACACCATAAACGGATCCACTGTGACCGATCAATTTTCTTGTGTTCTCCTCGGAGTGTTTATCATTTTTCAAAACGGATTTCAAAGGTGATCCATCCAAGGACCATAGTTTAATATATGAGTCTTGAAACCCACCGGCAACTAGTGTAGAGTCTTCATTGAATTCCAATGTTGTCAAGTCATTGTTTGTGTTGTGGAATGTATACATACACACACTTGGTGCACTGGCTTGGATTGCCTCTAATTTAATTTTGTCCCTGGATTCTCTCACTGCAATGATTTCTCTTTTCAAATCCAAGGCTGTCTTTTGCGGTAGCGGTAAAACATCTCTCATTGGTGAGTCTTCTGTTTCCTTCTTGATCTTTTGGAACTCTTCGACCAGAGTGTCCTCAGTTTTACCTTCTTTATCATCTCTTCTCTTCAGTTCAACTTCAACTTCCTTGACATATTCAGGATCCATTGGTAGTTGACCCAGTTTGACAGGTTGACTGTTAAATTTATCAACTTCATCAGAAGTACCGCCGATATCATTCTTAATACCATCATCTAGAGCACCTTCGCCGATTTCGGTATCGACTCTCCCTGTAATGATTTTTGGCTGAACATATCTATTAATGAAATTGATCAAGATCGACCCACCACGGGCTTCATTTTCATGAAGGAAGTATAGCAACAAGTTTAACGAGGTTCTTGAAACATGTAGGACATAAGTGTTCTCTTTGAAAGATTTAGCCAATTCATTCTCTTTCAAATGATCTGGTGAACCAATCCCAGCTAATTTGCTTATCTCAGTACCATGTAAGATCTTATGATCACTTGAAAACTTGTCAAAGAATCTTCTCGCCTCAGTCAATGCGTTTTTCTCAATCAAATCTAAGAAGCAATGGACGAAAATTGGGTACAACACTCGGTAAAGCTCAGGTCTATAGATATCCAATGAGCTTTCAACCCATGTTCTCAACATGGAATAACCACGTTCGTGGATCTCTGGATCAAACTTCTCCACCATGGTCTGTTTTGGTTCTTGCGGTGGTTTCAATCCGCTCGATGGGCCTGATGCTGTGGTAGCTGGGGCAATTGGAGTATTTGAATGAATTGGTAAAGGAGGTGTTGGAGTATGTGAACTTTCAACACGTAAAATGGCTTCTGTCTTGTGATACCCCTTTTTGTTCAGATATTCTAGCACAATTCTATTCAAATCAGCTGGTGAGAATTGTGGATTGGCTTTTCTTTGTTGTGCTTGTTGTTGTGCTTGAGCCGCCTGTTGCGGTGTAAGGTTTTGTGGATGTGCTTGACCTGGCGGTGGTGCTTGAGGTTGTGCCACTGGGGCTCTTGGTGTGGACATGGGTATTTGTGCTTGGTTATTGGCACCACCTTCTTGCTTGATCTGATTGTTTTGTGACATGTTGGTGAAATGATATATATTGAAAGCTTATAACTTCTGCTATTTTTGACGCCAAATTAACAAGTTCAATGCTGTGTGAAGGCCTTCGCTATCCAGCAAATGTTCCTTTTCTCTAAAATTAATACGTCAATCAAGCTCAAAATCTGTAGCTTGAATAGAGTTTGTTGTATCTCCAATGTGTACTCTCTGTTTATAATAATGAACGCTTCTCTAATATGATCAACGATCAGAATCGGATTCAAAAACCGCTTATGTAATCAAGTATCAGTCACGTGAATTTCCAGTGAACTCGTTTTTTTACGCTTTTCTCTGTCTAAACCAGCAGCAATATAGTCCAAGCAAAGTACATAGTAACAAAAAAAGTTATTGACGCTCAGTGAAGCTTTGAGTGCCCTCCTTGTCTGTTCCTGAATCCTTGGGCAGACATGATAAAAAAATTTGCAATCCAGGAAAAAAAGGTCGTACCCGGATTCGAACCGGGGTTATCCGGATCAAAACCGAAGGTGATAACCACTACACTATACAACCCAATTGTTGAGGTTTTGAAATGCCCAAACTTTCCGTCTCCCTCGATCTTAGTCAGCTTTTATGTAATCCAGACTTCTCTAATCAGCATATTCGCTTCAAAACTGCCATAATTGTTGAAGAAAGCTAACAATACTGTTGATTACAACTGCTGGAATTCAAGGGATCTGATATTGTAAGCTTAAGACTTCAGTAAGACATTTACTATAGAAATTTGAAAATTTTAAAGCTTTACTAATTCAGAGTTTGAATAAAAATATTGAGGTCATAAATTTGTCAAGTTCGACTGCCATCCCAAATTTTTTTCCGTCATGCTGCTATATAAGTGCATTCTGGAGCGCCACAATGGCTCAGAATGAACTTAATTGGTCTCTTGAACTTATTAACCTTGTCAATTGGCTGTGCTATTTTTCTTAAATTCAAGATTACGTAATCATTTGGCACGGTATACTTTGCAGCAGTTAGCTTTGTGTATGGAAACAGAATTCTAATTTGTAGACTATAACATCTATGAGAAAGAGAATACATAAATTGAATTATAAAAGGAAACAAAAGATCTAATAAACTATACAAAAAGAAAACACAAGTGAACTATGGGGGCGACGACACACGTAGTTCAATTAACGTATTGCAAAATCTGTTGTGTCAAATTGTATAATTCAACTTTTGAATCATCATATTGCTCATCATTATAATTCTTATTGTTTGTTTGGTTTTGTTGCGAAGCAGATGCAGACAAGTTCAATTCAGCCAATTTCTTAATAACACTAATCAACTCGGCATTAGTCTTTATTAGATCAATGATTTCATTATTACCACTCTCTAACAATTGCAAGATGGTCCAAAGGGCAATATGTTCGAATGTTGGGTTTTCGGAATTGAGGAATCTGATCAAGAATCCCAAGATCCCAGATTCTGGAGTGGACCAACTAGAGATGATTTGTCTATAGTCATTAATTCTTGAACATAGGTTAGCTAGGGCAGCGGCGGCATTACCGCATACTTCACCATTTGTGGAGAAAGTTAGAGGGATCAACACTTCGACTAGACCCAAGTCTAATAGTTTGATTTTCAAATCATCAGCCAGAGCCAAGATGGCAAAACATGCGGAAATTTCACTTTGAACACTGACTGGTGTGTTTAACACCAATTCCTTACATTTGAGCACAGCATTAGCATCCAATAAGGCTAATCTATTTCTTTCCGAACTTGCAGCCAAATTTCTCAAAGTGGACACAGCATGACATTGGATCTCCTCGGAGTCGTTGTAATCTAATAATGCAACCAATGGTTTCAAAAAGCCAGCATCAATGATCAAACCTTCATTCAAAGGATGTATCGAGATGTTTCTGATACATGCCACAGCGGCAAGGACTAATGGTTGATGAGATGATTGTAACAAAGTGACAAGATGTGGTAACCCACCAGCTCTAACGATTTCCAATTGATACCCAGCATCAGATGCCAAGTTTCTCAAAGCTAAAGTGGCTTGACACTGGACTCTTGGCGATGGTGAATCCATTAATTGAACCAATTGTGTGACTAGTCTTGGTTCAGTTTGTGATAATTTTTTACGATTTGATTCATCAACGGCAATGTTTGACAATGCAGTGGTACAATAGTATTGAACATCGGCGTCTTGTGATAATAGTAATGAAACAAGTACTGGTACAGCACCGGCGTTTACCAGTTCTTGTCTGTTTTCATTTGAATGTGTCATGTTTAACAAGGCACCAGTAGCATTTCTTTGTACTCTTAAATCTTTGGATTTGGCCAATTTGGTTAAAGGCACCAATGCACCTGATCTTGCAATCTTAGCCTTGTTATCATCCTGTGTGGCCAAATTTGTTATACAACCAACAGCATTGCATTGTACTTCGATATTACTGCTCAACATTTGACGGATTAAAGGTTCTAGCCCGCCCATATCCACAATCAAAATCTTGTTTTCGTTATTGACAGCCAAGTTACCCAATGCTGCACATGCTGCTCTTTGCACTTCTGGATCTGAGCTTTGTAAAAGGATTAATATTGGTTCGAGGACTTCTCTGTCAACGGCTCTAACATCCTTTTCAGTGATTTCAGCAAATGCTAGAGCTGCACTTCTTTGTAAGTCTATGTTATCAGAGTATACCAATGTGCTTAATGCCCTCAATGGACCATGACTGAAAAAATCGACATCTTGTCTCTAAGGTTCGCCAAGTTAGTATATTGGTGCCCCACAAAAGTGTCTAAAATCTTTGATGAGTTCAACTTACATTTTCTAGGTATTCTAATAGCGCAGCAATGGCTTCACGTTCGTTTTCAGCTAGCAACGGCTGGTATGCATCGCTATTTTCACGTCCTATAGTCTGTTAGTACTGACATGGGTTCATTCTCTTGAAACTCCAGTAGTAGACACATACCTGATAGACAACTGCAACAGATACCCATTTTCCTTGAATAATGTGAGCTGTGTGTATATTATGATTATCGTGTCGGAGTATGCTTCCGGTTTGTTTTGTGTTTTGTGTTTGGTTATTTTTTTGCTATGCCCTACCTCCCGTCGGTTATATCAATAGAACAGGGAATGCTTGAGTTGTAGCAAGTGAATGGCGTATTTTGTTTGGTAAAAGAGCGTGTTCTCAGCTTATCCAAGGGAATAATGCGTTCACCTTATACTTTGAAGTCTGATGAGATGGTAGTCTGGAGAAAAGTTCTGATTGTAAAACTCTCTCTTCAACAATGTATCTAAAAATCTCTTATCGAGAAAAAAGGCGCTGCTTCGTTAAACGGTTGGGACTGGTTAATTTGGGGAAAAGAACTTCCGCTGGACTGTGTGTTATCTTATGGGCCTTCTTAGGAAATAGACTCTTTGGTTCTGGTTGGCTCCAGGGTTAAAGCTTTGTTCTTCTGATGCTAATTGACAGCGTTGTTTGTTGTGGTTGTGAAGCTGTTTTCTAAGGGCGCTTCAAATTGAATTCTTTGTCTTTTGAAGTTCCAGAAAAAAAACGCATTCGCGACACGGAAAATAGTGCGCGAACCAAAGACATAGACAGCCAGAATTTCAAATTTCCCACTATAAAATTTACAACATTTCCCATCATTAAAAGAGTTATTTTATTATATATATACCAAAGTGTTTATTTATCGTTAATCTCCAGGGAGACACTCCAGTCACCGCAGAACCAATTACGGTCGAATTTCCTCAAAGAACCCTTTTTGAACAGACTTGGAGGTAATCCAATATCAATCAAGTAATGTGTCCAATCACCCTTTTCCACAGCACCGTTGGAATAGGCATGTAGGATCCCATTAGCTGGGAGACCTAGTGATACGACCCATTTGGCCCTTATGCTGTCAACATCACCTATGAGCCCTGAACCTGAGTCAAACCCGGATGGAATGTCGAGTGACAATGTACTGATATCCTGTTGAGAGACCCAGCGTATCAATTGTGTAGCGGATTCTAGCTCATCTCCCCATAGGTCGGATAAGTTGGTGTCATACCCTTGTAATGCATCAATGACCAATTCAATAGGACTATCAATATCAGCTAACAATGTCTTCAGACCTGATAGTGAAGAGGTCAATTTCCCTCCACAGAGTTTATACATCTCCAATTGCTGGGCAACATTCTCATCAAACTCATCAGTGGCATTACAGTCCGTCAAAGTGTAAGTTATCACTCTGATCCCGTGGTTTGTCAACTGACGACCCGCGGCAATGGCCCTTGAACCGGCTCTGTTATTACCAGCAAGGATCAGCACTAATGGTGGTAAGTTATGGTTCTTATTCGAGATTCTAGATGAACCACCAAGGATTTTGACCACTAGGCCAGAGATCCCTCTACTGGCGTTCTCTGCAATTAATTGTGGTGATAATTTAAACGTTTCAGCGGCTAATCTTTCAATTTCCAAGAGTTGGATAGGAGATGCTAATGGTAGGACATCACCATACACAGAGATCAAGTTATGGCCTCTGAATTCTAATGAAGGTGATCTAGCAGCAGCTCTTGGCCTGCTGGTGGACTCTCTGAGTAACGTTTGTATGTTGTTATTCGTCGTTGTGGCAGCGGCGAATTGAGGTCTTGATCTGCTGGTAGAATCACTGTCATCATTGGTTTCTTCCCATTTATCAACTTTGTTCTCGAGAACATTCTCATCATGCTCATACTTGGTCTTTAGCTTATTGTGCCCAACTAATCTCTTGGATGGATCAATGTTATCATCAGCTTCAAACTCCTCTAGTGCAGCATGTTTATCGAAATCTCTTGTACTGGCTTCGAAATCGAAATCTTGACTCTTGATCTTTGCAGCGTCCTCGTTCCAAGTGACATCTTGATCATTGTAGTTAACATTGTTACCTGCGTTTCTCTTCAAGATCTTCTTCTTCAAGTTCTTACGAGGCTCGTCCCTTGAAGATGGAACTGCACTTTCGTAAAACAAAATGGAATCATCCTGCAAGCCTGACCCTGTATGATTTGGCGTCAATTGAGGAGAGTCAACCCCACTGTCATAGCCATAATTGTTGTTACCATTGTAATTATTATTCTCCTTTCTGAATTGGTCCTTCTTTTTCTTATTATTATTGTTATTATTATTAGCATTCTTCTTTTTCTTTTTCTTCATGTCTTCTGGGAGGTCAATGACTTTCAAGTCACGAATATCGGATCCTGACACATTGTAATAACGATTGAATTCACCATCGGAGAATTTGGCTATATGATTATCTGAATTAGTATAAAATCACAGTTATCAATATAAAAACCATACCTTTATCCAAGTACAGAACTTTGTCCACCACCTGTGAGACGTAGCCCTTCACTGACGTGTTGTTGTTCAGGAACAGTTCCACTTTGAATCCTTCCACTTCAGTAATCATTTGCCTTGTGTTTGTCTAACTCTTCCTGTGTTTTAAAGTGATTTGTATGTTGATAATTGTTTATGATACTTTTCCGACTGCTGAAACAATTTGCAGAATCAATTCGCGAAAGAAAAATTGGATCACGTGAAAATCATGTGAAAATCACGTGCAATAACTTTACAAGGCCGCGGTAACCCGGTCGCTTCTGTTTTTCCATAATAAACAGCTTTCTATACTTTATTACTATAGATATCAGAGACTCATAATTAGAGGAACAATCACAGGTACAACGGCTGCTGATAGAGTCACTCAACTTCACAAGCTGCTAAAATGGCCACAGAGGACAAAGTCATTGGTGATTTCAGTGTGCTCAGACTACCATCTGACGAATCTGAAATAAGGCCTGTTATAGATCCAACATTTTTAAATGATAATCCTGATTGGAAAGCTGCAAGGGAACAAGTCAACTCGAACATAAACGACCTAGCGAAATGGGATGCCCTGATAACTTTGACAGAACAATTGATAGTGAAATATCCATCGCCAACACAACTAGTGAAACAAACTATTAGAAAGACATTTGATGAGCTATTATCGAGATTCCCGTTATTCTTTGGGTATTGGAAGAAATATGTGTCATTGATCTATCAGCTATATGGGATAGACGAATCTATTGATGTGTTATCAAGAGCCGTGAACGCATTCCCACAATCTTTGGAACTATGGCTGGACTATTTGACAATCTTGATCTCAAATTTCACAGATGATAAAGACAAGATACGTAATAATTTCGAATTGGCAATGAAGTTAGTGGGGAATCAATTCTTGTCACATCCATTATGGGATAAATATTTGGAGTTTGAACAAAATGAACAAAATGTCGAAAATGTTTTGAAGATCTTGTTAAGAGTGGCTAAGATCCCATTACACCAATATTCGAAATATAATGAGATGCTTTCGAAAACGAGACAAGCATTACCAATCGATGACGTTATCAAACTAGAACCTGGTATCGTGATACCCGAAGGTACATCTGACGAGGACAAGAAACTTATAGTGGATACATATTTCCAAACCATCTTCCAAAACACATATCTTTACGTTGCAGGTATTTGGACATTCGAATCACAGATTAAACAATCATTCTTCACACTAGCATCTGTGTCATCGGAGGAGATGACGAATTGGGATAATTACTTGAATTATCAAGTCCAGAGGTATTCTCAGGATCCAACTGAATTGAACAAGCAACAAACCATCTCAGTTTTCGAAAGGGCTATCATTCCTACTGCATTGTATCCACAGTTTTGGTACAAGTATTTGGATTGGTACTTGACGAACTTCCCTCAGGAGTTTGATGAATTGAACCAGATCTATATAAGGGCCGTTAATCTATTCTTGCCTATCAAGTTCATTGATATAAGGCTTAACTATGCATTGTTCCTATATGCTCATAAGCAAGATTTAGACAAGATCCATGATGTTTACCTGTCCATTATCAGTTATGTTCCAAATGATTATAAACCAATTTTGAAGTATGTTAGATTCTTGTCAAGTGTTAATTCTGATTTCAAGAAGACATGTTCAGATTTGGAATTGATATTAAATGTTTATTTCGGGAAGAATGAAAATAATGGCACCAAGCAAGATGGTGAGAAAACTCCATTACACATCAAGAGATTGGCAAAGAGTTTGAACACCAAGACTATTGCCATTATCGTTGTGGAATTGATCAAGATAAATTGGCTTTTCATTAAAAACCATTTAAATGTCAAGAAACTATTGAACTATTATGGGAAATACGAAGATTTCAACGGTTCAATCCCATTCTGGGTATTAAGTTATAGATACTACAAAGCAAACCAAGATTTCAAATCGTTGTCCAAAATCATGGACTTCATTAAGACTCAATCCTCACTACCAATCATCACGATAAACATTCTCCTAGAAGACTATTCCGAATTCCTTTCCACAAACACCCCGGATCAAATATCCATATTCGAACTGACAAACTATTCCAAGATCCTCACATTGGAATACGAGAGATCCACGATGTTGGGGTTCAGATCTGAAAAGGATCCACAATTACGCAAGAAAAGAAAGAGAGAAAGTGGACATCCTGGTGTGGCTATTGATAAACCACAGGTTACTAATACGATAGTGGATCAGTTGGCACCACGGTATAGAGTTCCTTCATTGCCAACGTTTAAGAATGCAGAGAAGGCAAGTTTGCCAATTGAGTATACACCTGATGAATAAATAGTTTCTTGTGGTCTTGTACAATATGAGTCTTAGATGTTGTAGTGTACTACGATGTTGAAATGTAGGATTTCTTTTGAAAGATGGAAATTCGAAGATAAAAAAAGAAGACCATGCTGAGACGTAGAGTGGTATCTCAAGATAGATAGCTTCTTTCTAATATCGATCATATATTGTATTTCAAGCTTCGTTCAACTTTGAATCGTCTGATTTCATTGAAGTTACGTGTATAGAATATGTTCATATTCTCATCAATAAATGTACTACTAGCACATACCTTCCAGATTTGCACATGTCCAACTGGTTGGTTGTGCACCATTTAATGAATGGTTGCTGTTGAGAAGAAATAGTAAAATAATTTACAATGCAACTGCAGAACTACATGTGATTATTGAGCCTTTTTTCGAAAATAATGTTCAAATCGAATCATGAAAGAAGTTCAGTGAGGTGCAACCATTTTGTGGTATCTCAAAGTAGAGCTTCCATTAGTATCGATATAATTGTATATTGTATTCTTGAAAGGATCGTATTTCCATTCCGCGTCATCTGTTAAAGAGACGATAATAGACAATCCGGGAACACCTTCGAAGACAATATATATAACAACAGCTAGTGGAACTCAGAAAAAAAGCTGATTGCCTAAGTTCACACGTGTGCCAAAAAAATCCACCTAAAGGTATGTGATTAAGCCCTAGAGAGAGTTCCACGGTTTCAAAGATATGAACATGAAAGAAAAATAAAATAGACATGATTAGAATCACAGAACCAATTCGCCAATGTGGTGAGAGAACCGCCAACTAATGAGTTGCAATTCTTAGAACTTAGAAATCAATGATGGCAAATTCAGGGTCTTCGTGTATTGTACAGCTTGGTATCTGACTAGTCTACATATATATATCATCACTTGATAGTTGATTGTATGAAAAAATTGATGATGTGTATATTATCTGAGGACACCTACTGAACCATACCCTTTAAAAAGAGACACAGCTCAAGATAGGATCATCCCGTATAGATGTAGTATAGTGTGTAAAACCTGATTCTCAACCTCTTCACAGCTAACTCGTGCTCAGAAGAATTGATGGTTGTTTACACTTGTTCAGTAGAGCTCACAGATGCAATTCAATGGAAAGAAGCAATTGATGTTGAATGGTATGCATTATTTGGAAATAGACATCTAGGTGTACAAAATCTCAAAAGACTTCTTTAGTCCAGACCCAGCCCGACTGCAGGGGCTCGTCTCATTAAGAGGTTTCGACTATCTATCTCTTTGATGGATAATTAAACGCTGGAGTAACAACAAATGTAAACGTTTTAATTTTTTTTTTTTTTTTTTTTTGAGGAAAAAGTTGCCTGTATTATAGGTTCTAATATAGATTCGCGAAATTTACTTAAATATGGTCTTCTAGGTTAATGTGACTTGAAACCATTCCAGAGTTGATTGGTATTCTTGGAGTTTCACAGCGTGATATAGTATCTCCCGACTTGCTTCTTTCCATTGTTAAACTCATCTCATCGTCCCACCTCTCTGTGAAAGTTCTATACTCTTTGTACGTCCCATGGGGTCATTGATTTTACTTTCTT
>JAJLXP010000094.1:0-52044 GCA_030674255.1 Hansenula queroliae | reverse complement strand
ACAGTAACTCTGATACCTTTGAATTTGGTGGTGGCTTTAGCAATATCTTCACCAACCTTCTTTGGGGACAAACCTAAAGGACCAATCTTTGGAGCTAAAGCGGCAGAAGCACCAACTTCACCACCAGTGGCTCTTAAGTAGATGAATTTAACTTCATTTGGATCGAATTTTGGAGGCATCTTGTTCTATTTGTATAATGCTTGATGGTGTATAAGAGTTCCAAGTGTTAAAGGTGGAAAGAAGCTACAAGATTTACTTTTGAAAAATTGTTTGGGACTTTGCGAGTGAGAGTCGCGAACCGCTGTTGGTGGGAAATTTTTTGTATGGTGTGGCGCGAACCAGGAGATTTCCCGCGAATGCGAACTGTGCTTTTTTCTATTGTTTGGGGAATTTTTGTTGTTGTTGAAATTTTGTTGCGACCGCGAAAAAGTGGAAAATTCTGGTGGTATTTTTGTGGTGTGTACCAGAAACAATTTGTGGTGTTTGGATGTACTAGGCAAGTCATGTGACTTCGATTAGGGCTACAATTATACCGGGTTCTGTCAATTTCTTCAGGGCATTCTATTCTGTATTCATTCAAAGTCATCATCATTTGGCTTCTAATTTAACCATTGGGAAGTATCTATGGAACCCTTCGTGCTGGATAACCGCTCTATACAACTCATGACCAACACATGTTTGGTTCTTAATTGAGGTCAGAACAATACCAAAAGTACTCTTTTGCAACTCCTTGAACCAATTGGTCCACATCTCTTTGTTCAATTTCATACCTAATGCCGAGTCATCGCTATCTATTCCATCAATGACTAGTTTGATTTTGGCCAATAGGGACTTCTTCAACTCCTCGGATCTTTGCTTTGTGATGTAGACTTGTTTAGTCTCCTGTGTATAATGTTCAAAAGTTGGGAATGTTGGCACACCGACGGTGGAGTATGGTTTCATTCTCAAGTTGTAAAGGATCGTTTCATCCTTGATGAAGGGGAAATCTGGAACTTTGATGAATCCATCACGAACCAATTGACCCAAGTTGTACAATTGTAAGTGGCATAGCTCTCTATAGATCTGGTTTTGTAAGATCAGTTTCTCAATTGACTTGATATTGGCCTCCAATTGTGGGATAACATGTTCCTGTTTATAATGCATCTTTTCTCTATACTTCTGCTTCTGATCACCTTTTTTCTTCTTCAATTTCTTATTCATATCATTGATGATCTCAACTTTGTAACTATTATACCTCACCACTCTTTGTAAAAGTACTTCAATATGATCAATCAAATAATTTGCATACCAATACATTGAATGATATTCCCAGACTTTGTACAAGTCCAGTTCAAACCCACGAAGGACAACTTGTAACATGACTTGTAATTTCTGGTAGTACAACCATGACGAAATAGGTAATGCAGTGGAAATATTCCCCATTTCATCTTCGAAAAGATCTTTAATTTGGAAAACACTATCCAGCTCCAATTCCAACTCTTCAGAATTAGCCTGTAATGTATCAAACATCGCAATGGTTCTCGAGAGATGTTGTCTCTGACGACATGGGTTTTGACTCATTGTGTTAAACCATTCGAAATACACAATGGCTATCTGATCCAAAAATTCATGGATCTTCTTTTGCGCCAACAGATTATCAGTTGACAATACTGCAGAATCACAACAACTGAATGAGATCAAGTCCTGGATCAACAAGTCTCCAAATTGTTCCACACCAAGGATGGTTCGATCGTCTCTTATCAAGAATAATGGGAAGAATGCGCGAGACACGGTATGATGCAGATCATGAGAAAAGTTTAATGCATAGTTTTTCAGTTCCCAAACGTTTGATCTCCATTGGACTTGGAAGATTTGTTGGAAATCGTTGATGAGTAGTTTGAGGGAGGAGTAATCTTCTTGCTTTGGTGATATTAGCGATCTTGTTGGTGATCTATTGTCTAATCTTTTCTGGATACCTAAACTGAATGAGCCAGGGATCTCAGGTAATGAATTCAAGTATTCCACGTTGGATGATAGTTGGTTTGTGAATACTAGTAATGAGTCAAAGATCTCTGTATTGATACTGGCTGTTGGAGAATTGTTTGGTATTCTGACACTTAGATAAGATGTGATGTTTACCAATTTTTTGAAGATCATTAGTATGGTGATGAGAATCGAGGCGTCTTTCTCATTTTTTAACCTAGTTTCCAGAAATGTAATTGCACTGTTTAGCTCACCAACGATCTGGTCAGACCCTATTAGTGAAAGGACATCAAGATTCATGTTCTGAGTATTCATATCCTCTTCTTCATAGATAACACCACTTTGTCCCAACGTTAAGCAGAGTCTAACGAAATGTAAAACACCCAGCACTGAGGCTCTCAAGACTTTGTGTACCAATTGTAATTCCAACGAGCTTGTCTCATCTAGTGGTCCTTCTGTTTTCACATCATAAAATTTACAAGCTGCCAATCCACCTTGAACATTTTTGGTATAATTGACTAGCAGATTCTCGACAAACCTATTACTGAACACCGTGATAGGCAGCGAGGCATTGTTTAACCACACAAACACTGATCTAAAGATCGAATCACTAAGATGCAGCACCTCAGTTAGGGGTCTTCCCTTCTTGTAATCAAACTCCAACTCTTCCTGTGTCAATCGGATCAACCCAGAATCCAGCTTATTATTCGTGACTTCGAGGGCATGTGTCCCCTCGAACAACGAGAATTGAGGAGCCTTCACTATACTCCCATTCTTCAATTTCTGTGCCTGGCTGAACAACACCTGTGTAATGTCTGTATATGGCTCATCCACGGCCTGACTATTCGAGCCCGCCAGCGACACTTTGCTGAGAGATTCTATAGCTGAGCCTACCATGGTCTCTTCCTTTGTCCTAGTCCCTGATCAGCTTCTAGTCCAGCACTTCTTAGTCCATTGTCTGCTGATTATTTTGGAGTATTTGGTGATGTTTTGAAATTTCGGTTAGAAACAAAAATTGCAGAACGAATTCGCGAACGATGAGATCTTTATGTCTCGCTTTTGGGTATTAAAGACGGATAAATGCGCTCATTGTGGGAATTGTTGATACTTTATTTTGACTGGAATTTAATTGGATGGGAGATTAATTAGCTGGTGAATTTATTGGTAATTTGTTACATATATACATTGATATTGCTATTGTTCGGCTCACTCGCTTTATTTCATCACGCTCATTGTTCCATTTAATCCGGGGTCGGCTGCTTATCTTCAACTTTGATCATTTCAGTGCAGCTTCATTTCATCGGCTGACAAAATAGTGGAACATCTTGATCAAATACCAGAAAATACCACAATAATATCACCACCATAGATACAAAATAACAATGATAAGACTACAGACACAGGTGCTCTGTGGGTCCAGGAGACTCTTGCACACGACTGCAAGACTCCTGTCCAAGGAAAACCCAACTCCATTGGAAGAGTACGATAGACTAGTGTCTCTCGGGAAACTAAGAGACGACCAGTATCAGAGAGGTATAATATCCTCCTTGGGAGACTTGCACGAAGAGCTATCACGGTACCAACCTCAAATAGTCTCGACACCAGATGCTGAGAAGTTGAAACCCAAGAGTGGACTCTCCAAGATGTTTTCCAAAGTTTTCCACAAGAAGACAGAGTTCTCCAATAAGGATTATGAGACCATTCCAAAAGGTATTTACCTGTATGGTGATGTTGGTTGTGGGAAAACCATGCTGATGGACTTGTTCTACTCAACAATTCCAAAGCATTTACCAAAGAAGAGATTACATTTCCATCAATTTATGCAGAATTTACACAAGAGATCTCATCAATTGAAACAGAAACATGGTACTCCAGACTTGGATACAATCCCATTGTTGTCTGCAGAAATTGCCCAGGAGGCCACGGTGCTTTGCTTTGACGAGTTTCAAGTGACAGATGTCGCAGATGCGATGTTGTTGCGTCGTTTATTAACAAGAGCATTAAGACCGGATCATGGTCTTGTCCTGTTCGCTACTTCAAATAGAGCCCCAGATGATTTATACATTAATGGTATCCAGAGAGAATCTTTCATACCATGTATCCAGTTACTCAAGACTAGAACCGAAGTTATTTACTTAAACTCTCCAACAGATTATAGAAAAGTTCCTAAACCAATCTCATCAGTTTATTACTTTCCTAAACCTGGTGTCCCCTACACTGGGAAGGCCTCTAGAGCTGCTGCTGCTGCACATGTTGATTCATGGTATCAATTCTTCTCACAGGGGCATCAGGCGGAACATGATATCGAATTAACCATTTGGGGCAGAATCCTCAAAGTCCCTAAAGGTTCACCACCATACGTTGCCCAGTTCACTTTTGAAGAATTATGTGGGAGTCCATTAGCTGCAGGTGACTACTTGTCATTGGCCACTTCGTTCAATGCATTCATCATCACGGATATTCCATACTTGTCGATAAACGTTAGAGATAAAGTTAGAAGATTTATCACATTCCTCGATGCCGTTTATGATAACCATGGACGATTATCAGTTACTGTGGCTGCACCTTTTGAAGATTTGTTTGTGGAACCGGAGGACATTAAAGAAAGTGCATATGAACTCAAAGTCTCTGAAAAAAATGCAGATGAGATTGACGAAGGGTTTGAAGATGATGATTTAGTGTTGACTCATGGGTTTAGTAAAAAAATTGCTAAAAAGGCTCAATTGTTTGGTACTTTGGACGAAGAGAGATTTGCATTCGCAAGAGCATTGAGTAGATTGTCCCAAATGTCTACACAGGATTGGGTTGATAATAATGGACATAAATAAGAACATATGTACACACTAAATTATAGATCTATATATCCAATTCAATAGCATCAGGATTAATACTCTCCCCCGGTGTAGGCTCACTAGCATTGATACTAGAAACTTTAGGCCCCGTACTAGATTTGACAAATCCCATCGTTTTGGAAGAATCGAGGACTTCGGTGTTGAATTGATCCATGGCTTCTCTTTTAATACGAAGCATCGATTTAAACGTATCCTTATCACCGTGCTCCACTTCGAATGTCTTCCAATAGTCCCATAATTTAGTGGATTTCAAAGGTGATTGCAAGAAGGCACCATATTTCAAAAGTTCACGCACTCTATGGAATTGTTTCAGTTGGGTCTCCACTTGTGCAAATTGTATGATGAAATCCAAAGTTAGTGGGATGGATGTGGACTTGTTTATGGCCTGCTCAAAGAGTGGTCTTGTGGCTTCAAGACCTTCGTGCTCGATGGTTTGTGATATCAAGACATTGAAGATATCAGGCAGGGATTCCTTGGAGACAACATCCAGGGCTTTTTGCAAGATCTTCAAACCCTTGGAGACTAGACCATTATCAATTTCATATTTGGAATAAAGGATATAAATGGATTTACTCAACTCTGGAGGACAATCCACCAGTGAATCCTCAAACAAGTCTCTCATTCTTTCCACATTCAGGCCCCTCTGAAGTGCCTTGGTTAGATAAATATTCCAGATTTCGAAAACTGTAGGATACTTGAAAATCCCGACACCTTTCTCATATATCTTGAATGCCTGTTCAAACCTATTATTCTCCTCTAGGAAGTTCGCATAATTAATAACGGTTAATGGTGTAGCGATTTTCAATTCAAAGACACGATCATAGATGCGACATGTCTCTGGGATATCACCCGAACTTTCAACAAGGTCCAAGTAGAAGGACCAAAGTTTGATACTCTTGTGAATACGCGCTTGCACCGGTAGGTGAACGTCTTTATAATCGATCGTGGATTTTTGTGGCGATTTCGTGGCAACTTCCAGGACTCTGATAGCCTTCTCTAGATCGTCTTGTCTTAACTCCAATTCTGACCATTCCAACCAAATCTTCACTAGTTCTTCAGGTGTTCTAAAGGGCACTTTCACAGCTTTGTCCAAGATGGTTCTTGCAGTGGTTAAATCATTGTTGTCTTCATAGACTCTAGAGTATTGAATCCAGAGAGTGGAAAGACCTTCAGACGCTTTGAAAGGTTCAATAGTAGTGATGGCTTTTACATAAGTTTGTAAAATGTCTGTTAGGTTCTCTGGATCGAATAATGTGATTCTATGTAGCCATTCATCAACATTATTTGGATCTTGACGAAGTTTGATGTCATTGATTAGGAAAGGTCTTCTGTCCATCAATTTTTCAAATCTTGCCAATTTCAAATCAAGTTCCATGTTTAATTTTGTCGTATCTTGACCTTGTTCCTCCAAAAGTTGAATCTTGGAAACCAATTTATTAACATGTGTTTCCTCGAATTCAGTATATGTTTCATATATGAGCGTAAAGTCCTTGATTGTATTGATTTGTGATAAACCTTCTTCCAAGATTGAACGTGTCTTTTCATACAACCCTTTCTTACTGAAATAAGTTGCCAGTTTAACATATAGCTTCCCCTGTTGATCTGGGAATTGCTTCAGTCCACTCTTCACGAAAGCTTCCACTTCTGTATCATGTTTATTACTTGGTTTCTTCTCTGATGTTAACAACTCCAAGTGTTCCAACCAAAAATCTAATGGTGATTTGCCCTCTTTCGAAACAAACGCAGGATCCTCCAAGATCTTCTTGAAGAGCACACGACTATTAACATTGTCATTCCATTGAACTAGTTTCTCCAAAACCAATTCAATCTCATCGGGATTGAAAATTAGATACTTCAAGTATGTTTTACAACCTGTTGGTCCACCGACTGAATCTGCAAATTCGAGATAAGCAGGCCATATTATATGATGTTGGGTTATAGGCAGCACTCTCAAGGCTTCATTGAACTTCCTCCTTGTCATTCCCACATTTGTTTGCCTAGTCAGGAATTGTAAATATTTCAACCAAAGCATCGGCATCTTGTTCAACATGTAGAATGATTTCAAGAATTCTTTATTCACTAAATGGTATTGTTCCTTATGCTGAGCATAGTTTAGTCCCTCCACAGCTTGGATTCTCAAGTCCAAGTACATCATCCATAGCTTATAAGATCTTTTCAAATGGTTGCAGGCTCTTCGTAGCACAAATATCCGTTCTAGAAGTGTATCTTTATGCCAATAGTAGCGTAGCCAATTTGTCAGGTTATCCGGGTCCTCGAGGATTTGATACTCGTACGGCTCGTCACCATCTTTTACGAGACTCAAATCCAATGAGACCACTGCCTCTTTCTCCTCTTCCATTAGTCTTATAGCTTTGGCTTCTGTTGTGATGTTTACTATCTCAAGAGGGTATCGGGTTTTAATTTTTCTTTACTATGTATTAGGATTACGTAATCAATATAAACTGCATAGTATTGCGGATATTGAACCAGTATTAGAGATTTCAAGGGTTTATCGGCTGAGGGTCTGAGATCAATGGATATTTTCCCTTATAGTCAACTTTGAAGTACATATATGTGCTCAGAGCTAGGTTGAGCTATCAATTGAATGTACAATTGACGCATCGAAAGTCTCACATTCTCTTACATCATACAACACATGATCCAAAGTATATCGCATCACTCTATATATAGAGGCAGTACTATATCGAATTTCATTTCACCTCTTCAAATTTGTGATAAGCCAACTCATAAGTATACCCCAAGACCAATTTAGTAAACTCAGCAATATGATGGAAACTCAATCTATCCAAAGTATCCGAAGTTGAATGGATATAAGGATTAGTATACTTGAAATCACTCTCAATGACAAAACTAGATGGATACCCATTCTTCAAGGCACTAGCATGATCACTACATGCATATCCACATTTCGTTTCGACCCATGGGATTGACAAGTAAGAATCAATGATCAGTTTCACAAACTGTGTGAATGGAGCAGAAACATAATCTGTAATGACACCAACGTGTTCCGGCTGGTCATTATCCAAAGTCTTTTGGATATAACCTGTCATATCTTGTTGTAATAGTGAAACGACTTTGATACCTTTGGACTTATAGTCAGTGAACACGTCCAAGGACCCCAAGAGACCACCTTCCTCCGCGGAATAGAAATGGAACTCCACGGTGTTTTCAGGCTGGAACCCAGATTCAACAAGGATACGTAATGCTTCCAAATTCGTAGTGACACCACTTCCGTCATCATCTGCACCTGGGGCCTTCATCAAGTTTGGGAATAATAAATTTGTGGAATCCTGGTGACAACCAACAACGACTTTATTCTCTGGAGTCTTGGAGCCTGGGATGGTGACAATGATGGAGAATTGTAACCATTCATGCTTGAATTTCTCCACTGTGATGTTTCTCTTCTCAGAGGCGGTGTCCCTTGAGACGATTTCGTTCAATTTGATGAATAACCAAGAGGCACTCTTCAACCCGTTTTCAGATTTGTAGTATCTTGAGAAGAATGAGCTAAACTCAGCCAAGTTATCGTGCAAATTATCCAACTTGATATCAGTGATTAAATTGGAAACTTCCTTTGGGTATGACACATTTGTAGGATAGTTATAAACAGGCACTTCCACACCATCTTCAGCACTCTTGCTAAACCATGAACCTTGATGATTTGTAATATCAAAGAAGTTCACACCTGATCTTTTCAACTTCAACTTCTCCTTCTCAGTGACTCTTATTGGACCTGAGTTTTCAGAGGTGACAATGATTCTTTCACTATTATCCCCCGAGGAGAAGAACCCTGTCAAGTCAGGCACTAGTGATTCGAGACCTTCGAGAGACCACAATGGAGCAGCGAGCGATAGTGGAGTGGCCACTAGTAATAATGGTAATAGTTTCATTTTTGGTTCGTCTTGCAATTGTTGTGGAGAAAGAAGACACTAAAATTATGAGCTTTTAAAACAATAGTAGCAATCTCTTTATCAGCTCGGTGACCTCGGACCGGTGCCTCGGCTTGATTTCCTAATTAGGAAATAAACTACAAATCATTCTTCTATATCCAAAATTCATTTTTATTATTACTGGGCTCTTGATGCTCAAAAGATAACGTCGTCTTCTTGTTCTTGTGTCAAATCCTTTGGCTCGTCTTCGGAGATTTGTAACTTGGCGACTTGTTCAGCTTCCTTAGCTGGGTCAATAGTCTCGTGTTTCTCTTCTTGCTTCTCAGCTTCCACTGCAGGTTGTTCTTCTCCATTGGCATTCTCAGCTTCAGCAGCTTCAGCAGCCTCTCTAGCCTTCTTGGCTTTCATCTCAGCATCAGATTTAGCAACGGCTTGTTGTTTCTTTTCTTGGACTTTCTTCAATCTATAAAACTCCTCTCTATCCAATTCATCCAATTCACTATTTATATAAGAAATGGTATTTTCAGTTCTTGGAATGATAACGTACTCGATAGCATTGACTCTTCTGTTGGTGACTTTGATAACTTCATCCAAGATTATGAAAGCTGTTTGTAACGAGGCCAATTCCACTAAAGTTTCCACAGCTTTTGAGTAAACCTGTTTAGCCTTTTGCACTTGTTGACCACCTCTACCTAACCCTGTCAATTTGAAATCGTTTATCTCCTCTTCGATATAGCTTTCGAATTGTGGCAAGTAGACACCACTGACATTCTCTTGCTTAGCTCTGACTTTAAATCTAGCATTCTTGACAGATTCTTGAACTTGATAACCAATGTTACCACCTGTTGCATATGACACTTCAGCCAAGGAGAAGGCGGCTGTTTGCATCACTCTCCCCATCTTTCTCTTGGCCTGTATTCCAATTGTTAGTGGCTTCTTTATAATGTAATCATCAGCTTATCAAGTACTCACATCATCAATACGTTTCGTTATGTCTCTAAATCTCTTGGTCAAAGCCTCGGATTTTCTCTTTAGCAAACTGTGACCAGTCTGGGCACCTTTCAGCTTACCTTTCATAAGACCCAGGGTCATACGGGTTGGGAACACGGCTTCTCTGTTGTTAAATTTCTTTGTTAGTATCAAGTTCAACATTTCATTTATGCAGCCATTATACCGTATCACCCTTGAAATATGTCCCAACTAGGGAACCAGTAGCCCCAAGAAGACCTGGTAAAAGAGTGCATAGGGTATTTATAGACCATTGTAGCATAATCTCAGCTAATACATACCTGTTTTGTGACATTTCCTAGCGAATTGGGGGTCTGTTTCAACTGAGTCTCTAGTAATAAAACCAATCGTTTTGAGTTGTTTAATTGCCAGAAAAACAAACGTACCGTCTCTTGATTTTTTATCTTTGCAAAACGCGTTCGCGAAATGATTTTGAATCTGCCATTGGAAATCCGTGTCAATAGGCCAAATTTATACTCATTTTACATTCTACCACTAATAGTTGAGCTGATTTTGTATGGGGAAAAGTGGGATATTAGGTAGGGGAGTATGGTGTTTGAAGGGCTGAGGAGCAAGAGGAAAGTGATCAACAAGGAATATCTTCACGAGTGGCTGTTGCGCGAAGTTTTGGAGTGTTACAAGCCAGGAATTGGAACTGAACAATTTGGGTATAAACAACGCATTGTGAAAGTGTTAAAGTTCCTCAAATTCCAATCAGATAGGTCATTACTGGTCTCCCTTTCCGACTCTAATCATTCAATCTTAGCACTCATCTCACCAAGTGCCATATCCAATTATGAAAGGGTGCATCATTGTAGAATAACGGAGTTCACCACAGATACACTGATCCTCATACGACATATCAGACTGGTTTGGTTGAACAAGTACCAATTCATCAATGTGACACAGGGGTTGCATTTTTCATTTGTCGACCAATTAACAAGTTTTGCCATATTGGAGATTGAAGAGTTGGAATTGTTTGATGCTGATCAGACCAAGGTTATTGCCCGGTTGGAACCGATATATACGACTCCACAGTATAGAGACGTTGTAAGACCATACAGAGTAGCGAAAGACGAGTTTAAATGTTTATAATATACAGACATTATAACTGATTTTTTTATGTACATGAGTATTGAGTATGAGACTAATCTCTTTGTCTCTTTTTACCTCTTGGTCTATCTTTAACCTTCATCTTGTTCTGGTTCTTACCTCTTCTAGTCTTGTACCCCTTAGCCAATGTCCCCCATGGCGAGACGGAGTTTCTATTACCTTTGGACTTACCTCTCCCACCACCGTGAGGATGGTCACATGCATTCATGGCGACACCACGAACTTTTGGTCTACGTCCTCTCCATCTATTTCTCCCAGCTTTACCCAAACTTAAATGCTGGTGAGCCACGTTGGAAACAATCCCCAAAGTGGCACAACTGTCAATATGGACATAACGATGTTCACCACTTGCCAATTTGACAATGGCTTTTTTCTGTTCAGGCAATTTACGCATCAATTTCCCCTGGGCACCAGCAGCTCTGCACATTTTCCCCGGTTCGTTCTTGTTCAAAGAGATGTTATGGATAGAGGCACCAATTGGGATCATGTGCATTGGTAAACAGTTCCCCTTTTGATTAGTTCTAGCAGACAAAATGGCCGGGTCAATTTTCCCACCCATTTCATCAATCAACCTTTGTGGGATCCCCGCCATGAAGGATTCCACAATATCACCTGCTCTCAACCCATCTGGAGCCAAGATGTATGTACGAACATTAGTCTCTTTGTTTTTCAATAGGGCAATATGGGCAGTTCTATTTGGATCGTATTCGATACGCAAAACTTCTTGTTCACCTGGAGCAGCTCTGCGATGGTCAATGATTCTGATACGACGCTTGTGACCACCACCTCTACCTCTGATGACAATGACACCGGTGTTGTTTCTACCCGAGTGGGCTTTTCTTGGGACGGTCAATGGTCTATATGGATTCCCCTTGTGTAAATGTGGATATATAGGGGCTCTGTACCATCTGATACCTGGCGAGGTAGGCTTGTACTTCTTCAGCTGGATGATCTCCTTGGCCAATTTACGACGTCTTTGCACGATCTCGTCTTGTTTTTCCAATGCAGTGAGCTCTTCTTGTCTTTGATTCAGTATCATCAAATTTTCCACTTTAGGCTTTCCTGTGGTCGTTGTTGAGGCCATTCTCTTGGCTCCTTGACACCACACCTGTGCCCATTGCTGCCTGGCTGGCACTAGTCTCCCCAGACTCTGTAGCATCTTGGTCTGTGGTCTTGTAGTCCTTGGAAGTCTGTGATTTATTTCAATATTAATTCCTGATTATTCGTTATATTCAAAACTTCCAATTTGAAGATTTCGCTGACGATTTTTTGCAGAACGAATTCGCGAATATTTAAAAATGCTGATTACCTAATCGGGAAATTTGCCCAAAAGAGGGTGACACTTCTGCCCGTGGAAATTTGGCAGAATCAGATACATTTGAAATTGTGGGTTATTAAGCAGTGGTATAAGGTGGTTTGAAATGGTATATAGGGGTAAATAATGGTGCTGATTCCAAATATCCAATAATACCAGACCATTTTCTATCAAATTCCACCAATGACCGGGCCATCCACCGATTATTTTATCATCACCACAATTCGCGAACCGATTTTTCCCAATCAAATTTGGCGATTTTCACTTGCAAAAGTTGGAAAAAAACCCCTGAACAAAACAACAAAATCAACAATTGAACAACCCAGTTCAAAGACCAGCTCAATTCACACAATGGCCTCCAGAATCTTTGCCCGTACATTGGCTACCGCCACCCAAGCCGTCAAACCACCAGTCCAATTGTTCGGTTTGGACGGGACCTATGCTACTGCTTTGTACACTGCCGCTGCCAAAGCCAGCTCCATCGAGGCCGCTGCTAAATCATTGGACTCTTTGAAATCAACCATTGCCAAAGATCCAAAAGTGGAAGAATACTTGCAAAACCCAGCATTGTCCTCCGAGGACCGTGCTACTGTCGTGTCTGCATTGGCCCAAGCTACCCCAGCAATTGACACCTCTGTCTCCAACTTGTTGAAAGTCTTGGGTGAAAACAACAGATTGAACTTGTTGGACTCCATCTTTGCCCAATTCAAGATCTTGACCGATGCCCACAATGGTGTCATTGAAGCCGTCGTCACTTCTGCTACTAAATTAGACTCCAAGATTTTGAAGAAAATTGAAACTTCCATTTCCAAATCTAAATTCGTTGGTCAAGGTAAGACCCTCAGATTACAAAACCAAGTCAACCCAGATATCCTTGGTGGGTTGGTTGTTGAAGTTGGTGACAGAACCGTTGACTTGTCAATCGCCGCCAAGATTGCCAAATTGAACCAAACTTTGAAAGAAGCCATCTAAATTTTCAACATTCCACATACAGCAATTATAAAAAATAAAGGCGGTGCCTTTATTCCATTTTATCCAAATTTAGAATCTATATTCAATTCATAAACATCGAAAAAAAAAGAATACTCACAAATTGTGTAGAGATACTGATGTTTATTTATGATACAACAAGCAAACAAAAAGAATACATTAATGAACCATATACATATTAGAAATTCAAATATCATTAAATCGGTATAGAAAAGATACGGGGGATATTGAACCTATTGTAGAAAGTAGTGAAGTGCTAAATTGCAGTCTGAATATCTGTTCAAAAGTATACAATAAAATTGGGTGTATACATTATACTCAGTGCAGATGAGATGCTACACGATAACCAGCTTTACGTATACACATCATATATTATTCGTCAACAAAAGTATTATTATTGTAAATTGATCAAATTATAATTGGATATATTATTATTATGTTTTGAGTCTTCTTATCATTAGTAAAAACGTACACATGTTAATTATTATTATTGTTCCTTGACCAGTCGAATTATTCATTCAACTTTCTGATCCTTGTAAATATCTTGCTTCTTCTTTTGCTTAGCAACTTCACGATCGTGTAAAAATTGCTTATACTTCTCAATGCTAATCATCTTTTGCTTGGCCTTGTAAGCGTCCAACTCCTTATATCTAGTATTGGAGAAAACATCCCAATGAATGAAAAAAGGTTGTGAGAAATTCGTCTTGATACCAAATTGTTGGTGATGAATATCGTGATAGATCGAATTGTTTGGGAAAAGCAATTGTAACAAGTCAAATGGTAGCGAGTACCCACAATGATCATCAACAGTCTTCAATGTAGAGAAAGTGTAAAGCACAACGGATTCTCTTGGTGTTAACCCAGTAATAATGGCAGCAAGCCCCGTACCTAAAGTATCTAGCAAAAACCCTTCAACTGGATCGTTATACAAGGCACCAAAGGCATATGGGACATAAAGACGATGATGTCTTGAATGGAATCTCTTGTAAAGGGCTTTATTCATATGCATCAATCTATGCAACCAATATTGCCATGAATCGATAAGGAAAAACGCAATACCAATCTTGACAAGACTGAATCCATACAAATACCAAAACTTCAACACTGAGGTAGGCACCATACCAAATTTCTGCTTCAACACCCAAACTTGATAATCTTCATCACCAGTATATTGCACAGGATCCAAAAACGTAATAGCATATCCAACAACACTCTGAATGACATGCTGTAGCACAACATCTCTGAAAACTTCCCATTTCGAAGCCTTGTTTCTCGACGCGACTTCTTCAGGTGGATGGATTCTATAATATTCAGCAACTTCGAAATAATCAATGAGTGCAAAGAAACCCGAGTATAACCAATACACAACGACTGGTGCCACTAGGGCAAGAATGTTATCAGGCATACCATTGATCAAACTTGGCTTCTCCACTAAAGTGAATGATGGAGGTGCCAACGTCGTCTGGTTCAAAACTTGTTGATGTGATGCGGACATTATGGTCTTTCAACGTGGAGTAGAATGTTCTTTAATGATTAATGCACAGAGTGAGATTGGTTCTTCTCTTTATATTCAATATGTTGATTATAAGTTGTAGTTGTATGATGAGTGGATAAAGTACTGTCAATGTCTGCGGACAGAGATGATTTTATTATGGCACGATTTAAATACTCGGAATGAGAAACGGTCAGCTGGTAAACACGTCACTTGGGATGCGCGCCTATTGAAGTAAGTGTCCTGGTGGCTTGTGGGCTTGTTTGGAATTGAAGATCGTTGGTTAGAGAATTCGCTTGTTCTCCAGTGTGCAAATCCGTTGATATTTATTCACAATTTGAAATTATTTGGTTTATTTACTTTTTATCTTCGATTTTGTTCTGGTCTTTTTTTTGATTCGTTTCTTTTATAGAGAATTTTAGTCCGAGAAGCGCGTGATCGTTCTGCGCAGCCGAAGGGAAAGTTAAAATTCTCTAGGCGGAAACGTTAGGCGGAGGAGACTCACGTGATGCAGACGGAAATAGGGGCTAGGCCGAGACTCCGGGGAGGGAATGTGGTAGGAGCACAGGCGGGACAATCGACTTTGAGGGACTAGGTCTACAAATTACGAGTCTAGTGAAAAGTACAAAGAGTTAATAATGAGATAATTTTCTACACAATTTCATTAATAATCTCATGACGTCTATTTACACTTTTTGCTTTGCTTGTTCTTTATCTATAGACAAGTTAAAATTTGTATGCTTTTTGCGGAGTTGGGGGGTGTTTCGTTTTTTTGAGGCTACTCATGCCTTCTTCTTCTAGAATTACTTCTTTCTACCCTTACTTTTGGCTTTAGCTTTAGCTTTGGCTTTTTGCTTGGAGCTCATCTTCTTTTGTTTTGGTTTAGGTGTAGATGGTTTATCCTCTTGATAATTTGGATGAGCTTTCTTATGAGCTTCAAGTTTTTGTTGATGTTTCAATTTTTCACTTACAGAATTGGCTTTAGCAATTTCAAGACCTTTCAATCTCAATTCTTTCAATAGAGCACTAGGAGTCTTCAACCCTAATCTGTTCAATGTTTCGTGCTGTACCAACTCTTGGTTCCAATATTTCAAGTCACCTTTTCTCCATTCATCTTCCCAATGAATAATTGTGTTGGTGTCAACATGATCTATAACTGTGCTTAAATCAGCCACGGCTTCTTGTGTATAGATTGGTCTGTATTGAGCACTGTACCAAATATGGTTGTCCTCGTTTCTTGGTCTGTATTTCATAGCTTCATCCTTGTGTGTGATATCTCTCATATATCTCAAATACACTAAAGAATTGTAAGCTTTTGTTGCACTATAGAAACTTGGGAAACTGGCAACAGCCATGATTCTCCAAATATCAACTCTTGGATGTGGTTTTCTATTCTCCCAGTTTGGTCTTTTGAATTGTGCATCTATTTGGTATTGCTATATCATGGAGAAGTTAGTACATTTGGATTCTCTCTCAAATCTGGTGCTTCTCCATCAATTCACACATACACTAAAACTTGGTAGTTGTGAGTATAAAACTTGACCAGTCTCCATGTTTCTGAACAAGAAAACTTGTGGAGCATAGTCATTTCTCATTAGCCATGTGGCTTGACGGAATTTATTGGACATTGTACTCCAAAATGTGATCAAGAGATTAAAACTGAGTCTTTAATCAATCTCTGTTTTTTGTATGGTTGATATTTCACTACGCTTGATAATAATAAGTTTTTTTTTCAGAAATCGACGATTGGCCGACTTCCGGATTAGGAAATGAAAAGCTACTCCGAGATACATTAAAACAAATTATACAAGATGAACAACATACTTTTAAAAGACAATCTATCTAAAGTTGAATGTGGAACGACATAATGGACAAGTATTACCACCACTAGACTTGAACCATTTGTAAAGACAACCAGCGTGGAACTTGTTCTTACATGTAGAACATGTCTTTGAAGGCAACGAATTGTCCTGATGCAAGATGGAATAACAAATAGCACACTCTTCGAAACCTTTGAAATGGAATGCAATGTTCTTCAGGAAATATTCTAAACTTTCCAGGATTTCACCGTTCTGTAAGGAAATGATACGTTGCGATGCCAATAACAGGGCCTTCCATTGTTGTTCCTTAATACCGATACGAGAAGGACCAGTGACTTCAATGTTTGCCATTGGGAAGATTGATGGGATCTTGAATGCAACCTCGAGGTACTGTTCATCGATAAGATAAATGGCCTTAATCTCATTTGTTACTCTGTTGATTTTTAACTTCAAGTTGGTATCATCCCGAGTCAATCTAGAGGATTTGCTTTCAAAATCGTTCAATTTCGATTCAATCAAACTTGGTGAAATGAATTTACTTGTAAATTGTTCAATCTTGTTCTTGTAGTTACGATCTTTTATATCGTTGAACCATGTTGAAGAGAATGAACCAGTGGCTGTTAAAACACCATAAAACAAGTGAATAGACAGCAGTCTGACTTCCTTCGATAAATTCTCAATGCTGTTTTCAAATTCATAGTTGATGAAACTATCATGGTTTGATTCCAATCTGGACAAAAACTCTTTATCATTGATACCATTGATCAAATATGAAATGAAGTTCAAAAACTTGGTAATTAACTCATCATTTTCATTTTGCAATTGTTGAATGTATAGTGTTCTCAATCTCAGTGTGATATCTTTGAAGTTTAACAATATCAATGACCAGTTCCATAGATAGCTAATCAATTTCTTATCCTCCTCAGAATCTTCACCATCATCTTCAAAATCAGGAACTTTCAAGACATTATCAATCAATCTTTGTGGGATTTTGAACTGATCAAGATTATCATCAGACTTGGTCAATTCAAATTCGATCACTTGATCCTGTTGTTTGGTAGTGATGATCTTTTCCAAGATCACGAGTAAAGGTCTTTTGAGTTCAAATGTTGTGTTTAGATATTTGGAATATAGTTCATCATAATGAGATGCAAAATGTTTCGTGGAGATCTTACACAAGACTCTATTCAATAATCCATTGTAAACTAAGACAGCATGATTGACTTCAGCAGTTTTATCGTTAACAAATCCTTCCAAAACTTCACTTTGCAGATCTTTTTTAGCTTCAGCATCTAAGTGACCTTGCTTGTCCAAGGTTAGGAATAATTTCAATGAGAAATATTTCAATTCCAACAAGTTATCACCTTCACCAATGCTGACAATACCAATAGTATCTTGCAAGACTCTGACACTCAATTCGATGAACGATTCTGTCTTTTCAAAATCCAATGAGTTTATATTTGACAAAAATTGTAACAATTGTAATCTAACAAGGACAAACTCTGGTTCGTAACTGACATCCATGTCCAACCATTTGTTAATTTCATTGATGATCATATTGAAACGTTGCATTTGGAATGGGAAAAATCCAGACTCAACTTCATCAAATTTTATAAAACTGTTCAAAATCAACAATTTCTTCAAACCTTCAGAGTTAACTTCCGATGCCCTTAATCCGATTAATTCAGACCCAACCAAGTTTCTCAATCTTTCATAAGAGGTATCTGTTAAAATTGAACGTAAAGTGGACAAGATAGTTGTCAATAGCAATGTGAATGAAGGCTCTTTCGAGCGGATTCCTTGTTTAACAAATTTGTCAATATCAAGTTCACCTGGTTTGGTTGGCTGTTCGTTGAAATGATGAGACAATATCGTTTTCAGCAATCTATTCTTGTAGAAAATCATCATATTCGAATCATTTTCAAACTGTGTCAAGTATCTTAATGAACTGTTGGTGTATTCGCCAGAAATGACCTGAGAGACAATAGAGTTATAAGTTTCAGATTGGAAAAGTTTCAAAATCTTACGACTTGATACCCTTTGATACTCAGACAATGCATCTGAATTAATCACGGATTTGGATTCCTCTGTCAAGAAATCATAATCAACAGCAATTTCAGAGATGATGGCCAATTTGATCAAAAACTCTTGAGAGAAATCATAAGCAAGGTTATCCAAGAACTGACCATATTTGATTAATGATACTAATCTATCACCTTGGAAGCATCCATCCTCTGTGTTGAGGATGTACAAGTTTGACTCTAGAGAGTTCCCTAAGGCTAAACGAGAGTCAATGGCATCTCCATAACGTTCATTCATCCATTCGTCCAAATCTTCAGGAATTATATCATTAGCCAACTCGGTATTATTTTTCAACAAGTTAGTGATATGATCTTCAATTTCAAGACTTGCACCCTTTTCAACAACGTGTTTTCTCAAACTGAGGAAAAATCTAGTTTTCAATGACTTGTGGGTTGGGAAGAATGATTCGGTTTTTTTGTGAACTGGTAATGATAATGGGGTTTGCCATAGTGCATGATCCAAAAAGTTGGTCTTCTCTGATAGATAACAGAATAAATCGTCATCTTCAGAGTTATATTTCCAATAGTAATCCACGAAAACTGGTACTTTACCTTGTTCATCGGCAAGTTGGTATAGTTGAGTGAGAGATTCTTTATTAGTCAAGTATGGCTTGAAAAGAACGTCAGTGGAGAAATCGTATGAGGATGTCAATTCTTTGAGCAAGTTTTGTAATTCAGTACTTTTGGCGAGAAGCTCCTTTTTGTTGGCAAAAGAGTCCAAGTATTTCAAAATTGCAGATGATGAGTTCAAGAAAACCAATTTGATCAACAATGTTTCAAATGCTTCGTAAAAGACCTCCTCATTGTATAACTCGCTCTTAGTGTAATCAATGAGAATTTGAACAGGCTTGTCGATAAAAGTGGCAGTGACAAAAGATGGAAGTTCATCAATGAACTCTTCTAACTGAGTTTTGTAATCTTTCAAGTTTGATTTGATGATATGTTCGAAAATGGTGAATGCAGGTTCTTTAGAGAGATCTTGAGACTCATCTTCCTCGGATTTGATTTTCAATGTGTCAAAAGATTTGTTCAATAGCTCATCAATAGGAGTTGACGTTCTCGTACTCAAACTTAACAAACCCTTGACGTTTCCACTATTAACATCACAAAGTTCAGCTTCAACGACACCTGTGTCAACAAATTTGGAGAGGGTCTCGATCAATTGAGATGATACTGGTGATTTGATTTCCAACACTTCG
The DNA here is from genome assembly GCA_030674255.1 of Hansenula queroliae. Taxonomy (NCBI): domain Eukaryota; kingdom Fungi; phylum Ascomycota; class Saccharomycetes; order Phaffomycetales; family Wickerhamomycetaceae; genus Hansenula; species Hansenula queroliae. The sequence continues at coordinate 32,301 of JAJLXP010000094.1, read as the reverse complement.
TGTGTAATATCCTTCAATGATTGGCTGACTTGGTCTTTGTCTTCAAATTTTGAGACAATGTCTAAATAAGTAGACAATGAGTTCACAATGAATGGACCACCAGTTCTGAGCTTGGAGTTTTTAGTAACTTCCTGTCTGAAATTTTCCAGTAGAATCTTCTCCAACGCTTCAGCTTCCAACTTGTCATTTGTATCAATTATTGAAGTGTTTGACAAGTATGCGGACAATAAAGTGTAGTATGAAGGATCTGAATTCAATGATCCGATCTTGATGAAGCCAAACACTCTTTCCTTTGCAGACTTGTCATATGAGTAGAAATCAGAGTTGTTCTTTTCCAAGTTAATCAATGTCGAAAGAATTGGAATAATTAATGATGTGTATAATGCAGAGTTTGGAGATTGAGGGTCAACTTTCTTAGCAAATGCCAAAGATTTCAAAAATCTTTTACTTATCAATTTCCATGATTTAGTTGTCAATAAATCAGGTCTATTTTTCAAAGTTGAATTCAGCAAACTTAGAAGAGTCTTGTAGATTCTTTGATTGTTGGTATTTGTATTGACTAACAAATAATGCCACAAGTTTTCATAAGTGAAAAACTTTTGATATTGTTCAAGGTTGACCTCCATCTTGGCACAATTTGTAGCAAATCCCAGTTGGATCAAATGATTGCAAATGGAGATTGTAGCATTCACTAGTCTATGGTATTTCAACTCGGCTTCATCTCTAGCAACGAATCTATCATCAGACAAAGAGTCCACCGTCTCCTTGTTCAAAGCCTGGTTAGCGAAATTTAGTATCTGCGTTTGAAACAAGACCCATATATTGTTTATCTTATTGGTATCGTTATTGAATGCAACCTGGAGATTCTTCGATGTTGAGTTAGAAACTGAAGAGTCAAAATCATAGAGTCCAGTCAATAGCACTGGAATTGAATCTTTCAAGTATTTGGCATAAGACTTCTGCAAGTTACTGATCAACAATAATTGCACTTGATGCGATAACGAACGAACGTTCTTGCTTTCGCTTATCGATAGCTTTGGGTACAATTGAACCCATGTAATGAGCACCAAATCGTCCTTCAACTCCACATGGTTCTCCTTATTAGCGATATAGCCAGCCAATTCGTTCAAAGCCTTCTCCTTGGTGGTCTCATCCCTTTTCAATAGCGACTTGAATATCAGTTTCAACGTTGAATTAGCCACGATATTTGGATCTGGAACTCCACTGATGTAGTTTAGCGAGACTTCAAAGCCGCTGAAGCCAATGCCCTGGATCCCTGAGTCGTCCTCGTACTGGCTGCTCGCAAACGGGTTCCCAAACGACATTTTCAATAGCAAAGATCTCTAGCGCCCTGTCGAATGCAATTGGATATGGCGATGTTTGCCTCTTTATATAAAAGCGATGGAGTTTAAGCGCTCGATATTTTCCATAGTGAAAAATCGCGGAAATTTTTTCTTTATATAGTCAGATAAAGATAAAGGTCTCACTGATCATAACCGTCTCTGGAGGCTTATACCGTGGTAATAAGATTGTTTAACCAGTCAGAAGTTTTGCTGGTTGGTGTTTCACTCAGTATTAGCAAAAAACAAGCAACAGAAAAGGTTTACAGGGCAAAGAGATGACAGATACGTCAAGTCCGAAGGTTATAGCTCATCAGGCTCCATCGCCAGAGAAAGAGGTTCGCATCTCATCCAAGAGAAGAAAGAAGGAAAAGGAGGGCAAAGCCTCGGCCGTTGGAAGACTACAGTGCGAATACGTGATCCCAAAGAAGAACAGACAGTGTCCGTTGACTCGTAAGCCAGATGTCCAGTTCTGCGCAGAGCATCTAAAACAACATCAAAACGATGTTAGAGTCGCATGTCCGATAGACCCTAGACACAGTGTATGGGAGAAGGATCTTAAAGTACATGTCAAGAAGTGTGAAGCTAAGCAAGCTGTGGCTACTCAAGTACCATGGTTTAAGTTGAATAATAACTGCACAGTGCATACCGATGAGCCTGAAACCGTCGAGTTGAACTATAAAGATTGGATACCGAAAGTGAATGAGATATATGGGAATTTTAAAGACTTGGAATTGATCCAATTGGAACATGAAGGTGTCAAAGGTCGTATGGAGGAACTTGGTAACCAAAAACATGCCATTCAACAATCCTCATTAATCTCACATCTAGATCAAAATGGACTTTTGTCAAATGAGCTCGACTACATCGAATTTGGATGTGGCAGAGCGGAACTGTCTCGTTATATTTCCAAATCAGTCATTTACAAAACTGGTAAGGCGTCTGATTTCCTGTTGATCGATAGATCGCCAACAAGGTTGAAACTTGACTCGAAGATGGTCAAAGATGCTGAGGAGCAAGGCCTACAGACAAAAGTGCATAGAGTGAAAATCGATATCAAAGATGTGATGGTTGATAATCTGTTGGAGACAGAATTTGATAATGACAAGGGATGTGTTGGTGTTTCCAAACATCTATGTGGTGCCGCTACTGATTTGACAATCCAGTGCATATTGGCAAACCCGCAATTGAAATCAAGATTCTCCGGGATGATCGTCGCTATGTGTTGTAGACATTGTTGTGACTTTAATATGCTATCAGATAACTCCATTGAATACTTAAAGAAGTTGGGAATTGATAAAATAGGTTTCAAGCACTTGATGAAGTTTGCAAGTTGGGCAGTTAATGGTAGAAGACCCGGTATGAAAGATGAAGATGGTACTGATCATGTAAGTGGGCTTTCACTAAAGGAAAGAGAAGAGTTGGGGCTAAAAGCTAGAAGAATTATAGATGAGTCTCGAAAGTTTGCATTGGAACAGAATGGGTTTAAAGTTCAATTGTGTCATTATGTTCCTCGAGAAATCTCCTTGGAAAACACATGTATGATTGTTAAAAGAGTATAGAAGTAAAGACTACATTTGGATATACGAACTGAATTAAATTGTATTTCTTGTATACGTAGAGGTTTTGTATCGCTAAACAAAAATCCTAAAGCTTAGACTTTTTGTTCCTTGATACCGTGTTTCCAGACAGCAACGTATGGAGTGGTACCATCTTCACGGTAGTTCAACAAGACCAACATGGCATCTGGGTCCATGGATTCACCAGTATAGAAATCCCAGTCGTTGAAAGAACCAATAACTTTCTTGACGTAAACTTGAGCACCTTTTTGGAAAGTTTCAACTTCTTCTGGTTTGTTTTCTTGCAAGTAAGCAGCAACTTTCTTCATGTAACCCTTGATGTAGACTAAGAAAGATTTCTTGTCGAATTGGGTTTGTTGTAAACGGAAAGCGTGGACAACGTTGTTGACAGTAGTAGCACCAGAGTCTAATTCTTCTTCACCACCTTCAGCAGATGGGTTGGCACCGATATCGATATCACCGTCAGAGACGTTGATCATGGCACAGTCGGCTTCGTAGATGACATTGTCAACTAATTTTGGTTCGTAAGAATCGGATAACAATTCGTCACCAGAGAAGATATCCTGCAAAGATAAATTGTTAGTATTGACTTGTCTTTAAAGGATTAAATCATGATAAAAAGTGAGCGCAATTATGAAACAAAAAGCTGATAATTCCACAAGATGCTTGCTTGAAAACACATTGTAAACCAGCTCTTTTCAATCACACGGCCAACAATGCCATTCTCTCAGTTACATACAGTGTAAATAATCATTTTGTACTTGGAGTTTTGTTCTGTAGGGATTCGAATGGTAAAGAACAAAGATTCTTTCAATGGAAAATTTTTTTTTTAATTTTTCTTCCACGAGGTCGTGCGCGCTACCAAAAAGAAATTTCTTGTCAGCCGAAAATGGAAAGCTTCCCAAAACGGAAATTAATTGATGTTTTGATTTTAAAGTTGAAAAGTAAACAGAGCATAGACTTTTAATTTGTATGGTAAAATTTGAATGGTGATGATCTGTGTAGGAGGAGCTTCGAGTGCATCTTTTGGATTAGGATCTCAGACTATGAGTAAAAATGTATCAGAGTCTATCGCAGACGTAAGGAGAGATATTGAGTGCTTTCGAAAGTTCTGTGAAGAGGGTTTAATCTCATCCAGAGAAGAAGCAGGAGAGGAACAATACTTACAAGATCTCAATGATTCCATGGACCATAGCCTGACCCTCGAGGAAATCAAACCAAAACAATGCAAACCGAAGAATGTGTACAAAAGAAGGAAACTTGGAAATGGAATTGTGCCCAAGATCGACGACGATTCTATAGATCAATCGTTTGATGTGTCAGTTGTCTCTGTTGAGGCTGAACCAAAGATATTGACCCCAGGTTTAAATGAAGGATCAACCGAGGTACTGGATGGTATATTCTTGAAAATTACTGCTGTTATGGAAGGTCTGGGTCTCAAGGGCCACACAAAACTGGCACGTCTATGCTCATTCAAAGCGGGTATTAATGGTGCTCTGGATCAGCTTGACCTTGGGAACAACATCATATACACACAATACTCGGACTATTTCGAGTTTGGTTCACTGCTGGAAGATATAATAAAGTTCAAAGAACTATCAGCTTGCCTTATCCCAAGGATCTTGCGATATTGCCGTAAGTCTCAGGTTTTACTGTGCGCTATGGTATTGGAACGGATGTTAGCGGATTATACTACTGAAGAATTCTGGGATCATAGCGAAGAGTTGGAAGAGCTTTGTTTGGAACTTGGTATCAATGGAAAACAGTTCATCTTCAGGAATTGTCTAATACATACTTACGACTTGGATCAGGGCCAATTGGAGATGGTCAACTCTTTGATAAACGCAAACTACCACACTGATTACCTTTTGTGCTTAAAAATTTTGGCGAACATCATACAGAAACAAGTAAAGATATTGAATCATCCAAGTAACTTCCAAACAGAACTGCCCATTTTACAAAAAAATCACCTCGTCATCATGGAGCAACTATCTCAATTTGTCAAGATAACTTCATATATGACTAGACATAGCATACAATTCATTAGATCGACCCGGGACATGCTATCAAAAGATGAACACTTCAAGAGCATAATCGATTTGATGTACGCCTTTTCCGTAAAGAACAAGTCATACAGAATGAAATCTCTGTCATCGAATGAGGAATTCATGCTCTGGAGAATTTTTAAACCACAATACCAATTAACAAGTTCTTTTGTTAGGTACGTCAATGTATCAAGCCAGGGCACAATTGAGCTGAAGTCTGACATACTACTGGTAAGACGCAACTCTAGTCTAAAGAAACGATCACGTATCTCATCAGGGGATCTAATTTAAATGCATATATTTATATATTAACAAGGTGTTAGTTACTTTAAATCGCAATACCATTGTCAACGACAATATTCTGCCCTGTAATACTCTCATTCTGTAACAAATATAAGACAGTACTCGTGATATCATCCAGTGGGACCCCATCTTTCTGTAAAACATTATCATAATGCAAACCTTTCCCCATCTCTGTCTCTTTGATCAACCCAGGAGATATACAATTAACTCTAAGATTTTTGGACCCCATCTCCACAGCTAATGACCTCGTGAACCCAATGAGACCTGCCTTGGAAGCACTATACACTGAAGTCCCCTTGAACCCTTTCAAGCCCAAGACAGATGAGATATTAATGATTGATGATGGTGGGTTTTTGATCAATTGTTTCATGAGTAATTGTGATAAGACGATGGATGATGTCAAGTTTGTATTGACAATTTTGGAGACTAGGGATGGTGAAGTTGAGAATAACAATGAGTTTTGAGCGACTCCTGCGCAATTGATTAAAATGGAGACGTTCTTTATATGACTTGAAGATAGGAATGTTTCATGCATCGAGTCTATATCGGATAGATCACATTGTATGTATCCATGCTGTTGGTTATTCGAGATAGTGGTCAATTCATGCTTGATATTATGCTTCAATACCTCCTTTTGTCTAGAGACTAGTATGACACTGACACCCTTTTGTGATAACTTTTTGGCAATGTCAAGACCTAACCCACGAGATCCACCAGTGACAATAGCGGTTTTCCCCATGAGGGATGATGCTGTGGATTGGAACCTTCTGAAGCAAAGAGACATGGTTTATAGCGTGGTTGTTATTTATATGATATTGTAGTGGTAATTGGTGGCAATTGAGGGAGAGGGAGATGGTTTTATTGTAGGACATGCTCTTCAACAAAAGTCACTCCTGATCATTTAGCTTAAAAGCTAGGCGCCATAACCAGACCCGGGACTACGATTTGGTAGACTAAGGGCATTAACTTGGGTCTAGTCTCTTATATATATCGTCTGGAGCTCATGATAGTCTAGTTGATAATCAGCAGCTAAAGCTCTACAGTTGGTGTTCTTATGAGCTCTATCAATTGAGATTAAAGTACACACACTAAAATTTAACCTTCTTACCTTGGAACTTAACATTCTTGAGTGCTTCCTCTTGTTTCTTCTTAGCTTCCCAAGATGGATGTAATTTAGTCTCTTTAGGAGCAGCTTCCACCACTGCAGCACCAGCTTTAAATGGAACAGGTTCTGGCATTTTAGCATCTTTGTTGAACTCACGTTGCTTAGTCAATGGAGCACTGTTTGAACCGGTGAGTTCCATAGCTTTTGCTGCTCTCTTGGCTACTCTTTCCTCGTATTCTTTTTGTCTTTGTTCACGAAGTTTTTGAGCGGCTTCTCTTTCTTTCTTGATATGATTGGCATTGTTCTTATATTTCAATTCCCAGATTCTTTGTCTTTCTCTTTGACCTCTACGGTTCTTCTTCACTGGCTTGGTGATTTGCTTGACGATTTCATCAACTTCAATTTCTGAATCGGAACCACCAGAGAAATAACCACCTATTAATTCTGGCAATTTATGTTCCTTAGATTTCTTATCCTTCTTTGATTCTTTCTTGGTTTCTTTTTCCTTTTTGGCCTTTTTCTCCTTCTTTGATTCTTTCTTTGGTGCAGCTTCGAAGAAATCATCATGTTCTAATTCTTCTTCAGCTTCAGATGGTTCAGTATCCGTTACACTATTATAATTAATCTCTGTATCAAGTTCAACATCTTCTTCATCTTCAGAACCGGCAACCATGTTGTCAAATTGACTGAAATCATCATCAGTGGCAAACTCTTCATCGACCTTTTCACGTCCTTCTTCAACTTCTTCATCTTCACCACTTTCATCATCGCTTTCATTTTCAGAGTCGTCATCACTTTCGCTTTCACTCTCACTGGTATCCACATCTTCAACGGTCTTCTTCTCTAATTTATCCTTGACAGGGCCCAAAACAATTCTCAGACTTTGATCAATTGTCTTGACAATTTGTATGATTTGCTTATGATTCATCAATTTGGAGTAATAGTTCTTTTCATTGTGTGATAAAGAATTGTAAAATTGAGATTGATTAAACTCGTTTTCCTTATTTATGATACCATCAATGATCCAATCAGGCATATATTTAGGTCTAGATTTTGGTTCATTCTCCAATTTCTTAGGTATTAGCTTGAAAGTATTCTGGATCAATTTAATAACTTTGATCTTGGTGATTTTTTCAGTATCTAAATTTTTGATAAAGTTTTGTTCATCCTCTGGTGTCTTCTTAGTAACTGCAGCTTTAACAACTTTTTTCAATTCTCTTTGATATTTCACAAGTGAACTGTGCAGTTTCTTGTTGAAGATCTCATCTCTCAGGGCATCGATCTCTTTCAAAGCTTGATTTTTATTATTTGGAATCAATGTCGATTTTCTTTTAGATTTCAAAAGAGCCTTAGTCTTTGGATAACGAGGTTCAGTTTTCAAAAACTCAACTTCTAAAAGATCAAGTTTCCCCAAATTATTCTTCTTGGACATTCTTATATTCGATGTGAGTAATGTTAATCTATCAATCCAATAGGTCAAATCCTGACAGAGTTATCAAAAGCTTATACGTAATAAATTTTTCCCAGTTGCTGCGCGAACCATGCGATGACTTAGGTAATAAATTACGTAACCATAATGCCAGAAATTCCTACAAAACTTGTACGGTATAGCAAATTGTGTATTTAATTAACAGGACAATAACAAGTCCCTATATTCTTTGTTCCATGATGCAGATTGACAATAAATTAGAAAGAGGTAGATATATGTTTATAAAAATCGTTGTGTGTGTCAATAGAGACAGCGGGACATCTAAGTGATGACATCTGGTTTGTCCTTACCAACAAACTCAGTGAACTGCAAGAACTTTGTAACTTGAGCAATATCATCTTTCAAGAAATCAGTAGCATCCTTAGAGTATAAGGAAGCGTCATTGGAGTATTTTTCCAAGTATAATCTGATGGTGGCACCTGAGGAACCGGTACCTGATAATCTAACGACGAATCTTAAACCATTGGATAATTTGGCGTATAGACCTTGGTTGTTGGAGACTGAACCGTCTAAATCAGTGTAGCTGAAATCACCGGATTCGACAACTTTAACATCACCATAGATAGTAGCACCGACAGTTTCCTTAGCGTTAGCGAAATCGGCGAATTTCTTGACTAATTGGTTAGCACCTTCACTCTCGACATTTTCAAAATCAAATCTAGTAAAGAAGATACGACCGTATTTTTCCCAGAATTTTTGTTGGACAATCTTGATGGAGACATCATCATTTGGATGTAATTCATAGTAACCAGCTAAAACGTTCAACCAAGCAACAATGGCCCATAAACCATCTTTTTCTCTAACGTGGTTGGACCCGGTACCGAAACTTTCTTCACCACAGATGGATAATTTCTTAGCATCGAATAAGGCACAGAAGAATTTCCAACCAGTTGGAACTTCATATAGGTTTAAGCCTTTATCCTTAGCAACAAGATCCAAAGCACCCGAGGTTGGCATGGATCTAGCTAACCCGTAAACACCTTGCTTTTTGAAATATGGGATGAAGTCGGCGTATTCGGCAATAATGGCAACTGAATCACCTGGAGAAACGAAAGCTGGACCGGCACCGTAAATCATGTTTCTGTCACCATCACCATCAGAAGCAGCACCGAAAGCGATGTTTTCACTGTCAACTCTGTCAACCAAAGTCTTGGCATATGTTAAGTTTGGATCTGGGTGTAGACCACCGAAATCTGGTAATGGGACATAGTTTTGGATGGATTCAATTGGTAAGCCTAATTCATCAATGAAGACGGCTTTACCATATGGACCAGTGATACCGTTCAAGGCATCAAAAAGGACTTTGAAACCCTTTGGTTCTTGAGCTTTAATGAATTTCTTGATCAATTCGAAATCAAAGATCTCTTTCAAGAATTTAACATAGGCGGCTGTTGGGTCAATGATTTCGACAGTCAATGGACCATAAGTGGTTTCACCAATAGTGGACAAATCAACTTTTGGGAAGTCTTCAATGATATGGTACTCGGTCAAGGCCAATGATTTGGCAAACATGGCATTGGTAACGGATTCAGGAGCTGGACCACCATTAGCCAAGTTGTACTTGATACCCAAATCGTTCTGTGGACCACCTGGGTTGTGAGAAGCAGTCAAGATGATACCACCGGTGACAGTACCTGGGTGGGTTCTAATAACATGGGAAGTGGCTGGAGTGGATAATAACCCATTTTGACCAATGATCAACTTGGAGACACCATTGGCGGCACCGATGGAGGCGATCAATTGGATAACGACATCATTGTAGTAACGACCATCACCACCAACGACTAATGTAGCGCCTTCTTTACCTTCTGGAATCGAGTCCAAGATGGCTTGGATGAAGTTTTCTGTGTAGTGAGGTTGTTTGAAGACTGTGACCTTCTTACGAAGACCTGAGGTACCAGGTTTCTGGTCCTTGAACGCGGTAGTTGGAATTGAAGTGGCTTTGTATTGAGACATTGAAATTGTTCTTGATATTCTTGTGGTTGTAACAATTGCAATTGAGATCAATGATAAATTCTAGGAGATCTCTGCTTATTATATAACAACAATTGGCGATCAATTAATCAGGGGCCAACAAAAGAATTGCATCTCCTGCCTGCGCTTCTGGTTTTTCCTTGTCTCAAAACTTTAAACTGGAACATTCAGATCCGTGGCCCCACCTCGGAATTGCAAAAGAGCCGCGCTGCTACCCCAGTTCCGGTGCACGTGACTTTGGGGAAAAGAAGCGACCGGAGTTGCCGTTTTGGGAACGAACATGGAATTGGAGTTGGCAAGATGGTAGTGAATATTGATGTACAAGTCACTGGGAAAGTTAGTGAATGTTGACTCTGAGTGATGTAGTGAGAGTGTGTCATAGTTCAATGTCCTGAAGACTCTACTCTGTATATCTAGTGGTTTTAATCTATGGTCAGTGGTGGAGGTATTGAAAACTGAAGGAATTGGGAGTCAATCCAGGCCCTGACTGTGCCCTAGAGCTGCACAGTCTACAAGAGTATATCTCATTCAATTGGTACATGATATGATGTACAGCATTCATGAAGAGAAACACAGATCTGAAGTGCTTACAAAGGTCTTAAAGCTGGGGATATGATGCCTCTGGAGTCTGTATGTCGTGTTGGGTGGTGTATACGTACTTCAATAGAGAATATATCTAATATACAGCGACTCTTCAAACGAGATGGAAGCTGAAGGTTTAGAAATATATGAGGCCATGAGTAGAGCTTGAAGATGGAAATTCCCTTCACTGCAGAGCCATTAACGTGTGGTACCATGTGAATTCAGATCGCTTTACTTCTGTAATATCTAAGTACGTTGGCCATTATATAGAGAAGAACTGAGCGGTACTGAAATGTCAGGTGAAACTCACGTTTTCCTTGTTGTTTGTTTACATTTGGAGGCAGGTGTCCACTTGTTTGAATCAGCATCTCCCAGACACACTGAAATTTCACACCTACTCATGTACTTCCAAACATCGCTCCCCCGCTAGTTGACCTCTTTCCGCAACTAAATAGCAGCTCTTTCACATCATATATATATCCCTCTATAATAAGAACATCAAGGAAATCATCACTAGTCATGTGAATGTCACGTTCTTTTGTTTACATTTTTTGTTTTGATTTCAGGAGGAACCTGCCCACTTGTTTGAAGCATTTTAAGTGACAAGTTACAACAGCTGAACTCTCGATTCCCGCCAAGTACTACATTGCTATCGCCATATTGTTTCTTTCCGTCCCTTCTCTAGACCGTCGACTTTGATCCTTCATTTTAGAGTTCCTTCCAAAATTCTTTTAAAACATTCAATAGTTTTGATATACACGTGATTTTCACGTGTCGCTCTTTTTTTCTGGTTCAAATTTCGACTGAATCGTCGTTGCCACTTTTGCAAAAAGCTGAATTCTTTCACTTTGAAACTTGCACTTTGGTAATGTAGTTAGTGAATGATAGTAATCCCTTTTAACACTCATCGCATTACCAACTTCACCACTTTCGCTACACGTTTATATACTGATTGTTTGCAGTTGGAGAATCAAGAGTACAAATACCTAGTTCTTGTGTGTGTGTGTAATTTTCGATTTTCACTGAGGGTGGCAGATGTTCCCAGGTCCTTCAGAAAACTGACAGAAAGTAACTGAAGCTCCACCATTTGTCATGTAGTTCCTAATATACCTTAAGCTACAGTATTCATCCCTTCTTCCTTATTAATTTGAGCTCTATACCCACATTACATACTCTAGATGTTCTGGCAGCTTTAATATCAGCTCAATCACGTGGATTTCACGTGCCTGTGGTCTTGACTCTTAGCTTGCATTTTTTGTTTTGATTTCGTTTGATGGATGGAGGCAGATGCCCACTTGTTCAAAGAGCTGAAGCATCCGAACTTTCAATCTTCGTCATGTAGTATTATACTCCCATAATATAACTTTTCCACTCCTCTAATCTATAAAACTCGGGTTTCCTTTTCATTTTTGTGCTCTTAAGTGTTTGTAAATCGTGAAAACACTAATTTTTTGATCTGTTTTTGCCTCTGATTGGCCAAATTTTTTATTTACTTTTTTCCTAAAACGGGAAATATTTTCTTAGATTTTTACATAGTTAAGCCTGTGAAGCTCTACCAATTGAAATCTTAATCTTTATATTGTAGTTCATCCTTCTATAAGTACTAGTCTTTCAAATCCCTATTTTATATTCCACATTTGTTCTAAGTTAATTCCCATTATATTCCGAGTTTTTGGAGATTGTATTGTTTGATGAGAAATTCACGTGAATCTCACGTGTTTTTTCTTTGATCTCTGAACTTTTTGATGTATGCCACTTTTGAATAAACAAAATTCTTCCTATTTGAACTTTTGAGTCTGTTAATGTAGTCTATAAACTTAATCAGCGTTCTCCTGCAGAGCTCCGGTTTGAAAATATCCGCTTTCCCAAAACTGTTTTGAGCTTATAGATGAATAAAACTACAAGATCTATCAGTCAACATGTATGGTCTAGTGTATGCGCGAATCTACTCCATAATCTACAGATCCACTTATAACTTTTACACCCATAAATTTCAACTAAACAACCTCTATAACTCCCAGAGACATTATAAACATAATTTTAAAAGCAAAAAACGGAAAGAAACAGAACATAGAATAAATAAGGCTTTTTGGGTATTGCATTTCCAAAAAGAAGGGAGGTTGAGTTTAACTCATCTAGTGACATTATCAATAGCATTGGCTAAATACTCGACATTGCCTCCATTGATACCACTGATAGAGAACCTACCATCCAAAGTGGCATAGACTGAATAATCGGAGCGCAATTTGAGGATTTGTTCCTTGGATAACCCAGTGTAACAAAACATACCATGCTGATTGATCAAGTGTTGCCAGTTTGAACGTGGGTTCTTGGCTTTCAACAAATCATGGAGGACATATCTCATATCTTTGATACGCTCAGACATTTGTAAAACGTCTTTTTCCCATTGTTCATAGATTGATTTGTTGGACAAGACAATTTCAACCAATTTAGCACCGTGAATAGATGGAGATGAGTAGATAGATCTAATGGTTTTCTTCAATTGTGAATCAACAACTCTGGTGGTTTGAGCATCTGGTGTGATGATAGAGAATGAACCAATACGTTCACCATAGAGACCCAAGTTTTTAGCAAATGATTGACAGACTAAAGCAGTTTGAATTCTACCAGCGTCAATCACTTCGTTAATCATATTGATCAAGAACAAGTCTTTAGTCAAGGAGCTTGATTGGAAACCTTGGTAAGCCATATCGATAACTGGAATCAAACCACGTTCGCTGATAACTTCAATAATCTTCTTCCAGTCATCTCTGGTTGGGTCTAAACCTGTTGGGTTATGGCAACAAGCATGTAAAAGAACTGAAGAGCCTGGAACAGCGTTTGACAAATCTTCAATCAATCCTTCAAAATTGATACCATTTGTGGCTGGATTGAAGTATCTATATTGTTTTGGAACCAAGCCGGCATTTTCAAAGATATTGATATGGTTTGCCCAAGTTGGATTGGAAATGTAGATGATATTTGATTCATATGGAGACCAGCGACTTAGAAATTCACCAGCAATTTTCAAAGCACCAGTACCAGACAATGATTGAGAAGTAGAGATTCTACCTTCCTCGATAAACTTGCGACCTGTTGCCGAGTGTCCAAAGATAAAGTCTTTGACAAGCTTGTTATAGTTTGGGGACCCAGTAATACCAGTGTATTCCTTATTGGATTCATTTTCGTACAAGATCTGACTTGCACGCTTGACAGAAGGCAACACAAATGGCTTGCCTTGCTCGTCTCTATATGCACCAACACTCAAGTTGACCTTGTTTGGGTTTGGGTCTCTGTTGAACTCTTCCGTTATACCCAAGATAGGATCAGCTGGCGCTAATGGGATATGCTTCCAGAAGCTGGATGGAGAGGTTTTAGACAGCGCGGCTGAGGACATGAACGATGGAACTTGTTGCTTGGATGGTGAAGATGGCTCTTCTCTAATGGAGACTGAAGCCAGAGATGTTGGTCTGGTGGAAATGGCTCTAGCTGTTAGGGCGCTAGCAGCATTGTGTGTTGCAGCGCTTCTGAATGTATGGCGAGCTGGTACCAATCTGTGCCTTAGATGTAACATCATCGATCTATTCAGTCTAGTCTGTGTCTGGCTCTGACTCTATGCTGAGAGATTGTGGGTTGCCAATGGTTTGGAAAGATGGTGATATCTCGTTGTTTATATAGAGATTCCAAGTACTAATCACAGAGATAACGCTCAATTGACTCTTTGCTGTAGATGCTGATTAACGCTTTTTTCAACAGAGGGGAAGAGACTTTTTAGGTTCACACGCAGTGGGAGGAGAAGCAAAAATGGTAAAAAAAGTGGGACTAAGTGGTCAGGTTTTTAAACTATTTTGGAGTGGTTTTGAGGGACTATGGTGTGATTTTCAACAGTGTTTAAGTTATCTATCCGATAAGTTGATTGGGGTATTCAGGATCTATACCCGTGTTGTTCCTAGAGAGAGTACTATGTTTGTTGTTATATTGTAATGACACATTTGCAAAATCCGAAATTTTTTTTCATATGGTTGACGCCTAGTCTTTCCGCATCAGGTTGTGTCAAGTGGAGTAGTCTCAGATTTATGTGGTCTAGTCCTTATTTAGCCGAGAACATGAGGACTACGTGGGACTACATATATTTGGTCTTATTATAATGTTTCTTGTAATACTTCATATTCAAACATCTATGTACAAATTCTGTTTCGTCGGAACTTTCAGCCGAATGCCTATGGATCAACATTAGTTTGGGTAGTAGACTTTGGGTCCAAGTATTTATCGAATGCATCATTCTTTTCTTTGAATGGTCTTGGACCCAATAGATCAATCATGTCATTTCTTGTAAGAACTTCCTTTTGTAATAACAATTGGGCAACTTTTTCCAGTTCTTCGGATTTCTCTTGCAATAATGAACGACATTTATCAGCACATTCACCAATGATTCTTTGGATCTCCTCATCCATGATAGTGGCGGTCTCTTCACTGAAAGGTTTAGTCAAATCGTCATCACTTCTTTTATCATAGAAAAGTGTACCGATCTTTGGTGACATACCCAATGTAATAACCATATTTCTGGCAATGTTGGTAACTTTCTTAAAATCATCACTAGCACCCGAGGTAACTGATGGGAAATGTAATTCTTCACTGATACGACCACCAAGAGCCATTGTCATACGATCATATAGTTGGTCAACACTCATTAAGTAGATATCTGGTGGTAAGTATTGGGCATAACCCAAGGCACCTTTCCCTCTTGGAATGATACTGACTTTCAATAATGGATCAGCATGTTCTAAATACCAACCACAGATGGCATGACCAGCTTCATGATAAGCAACAATCTTCTTCTCTTTAGGTGATAACACCTTGGACTTCTTTTCAAGACCTGCAATGACTCTTTCAATGGCTTGTTCGAAATGATGTAATTCCACACTAGCATCATCATGTCTAGCAGCGATTAAAGCGGCTTCATTAACAACATTAGCAATATCAGCACCTGAAAAGCCAGGGGTCAAAGCAGCCAATTTACCAGCCAATTCGGCAAAATCTTGTTTTTTCAATTCCTCGGTCTTATTAGTCTCATTAATAGCCAATTTGATTTTCTTTAAATGAACTTGATAAATCTCTTTACGACCTTCCAACTCAGGTTTATCAATTTGAACATGTCTATCGAATCTCCCTGGTCTCATCAAAGCTTGGTCAAGGACATCAGGTCTATTAGTACCTGCAAGGACAACAACATGATCACCACTTTCAAACCCATCCATCTCGACAAGCAATTGATTTAAAGTGGTTTCTCTTTCATCGTTGGCACTGCTGAAGTTCCCCTTGGAACGAGCTTTACCAATGGCATCGATTTCATCAACAAACACAATGGCTGGTGCGTTTTCTCTAGCGGTTTTAAATAAATCACGAACACGAGATGCACCGACACCGACAAACATTTCCACAAATTCTGAACCTGAGACTGAAAAGAATGGAACACCAGCTTCACCCGCGGTGGCCTTGGCCAAAAGGGTTTTACCAGTACCTGGAGGACCTGACAAGATGGCACCTCTTGGGATTTGACCACCCAATTTTTCATACTTGGCAGGGTTTTTCAAAAACTCAACAAATTCCATAATTTCCTCCTTAGCCTCAGCCATCCCAGCAACATCACTAAACTTCACTTTAACATCTGTCTCCTGGTTAAACTTCTTAGCTTTGCTCTTCCCAACGTTGAAAATCCCACCTGGTCCACCAAACCCACCAGCACCACTAGTGGATTTCTTTGTGATCCAGAATAACCCACCAATCATCAACACCGTAGGTAAGAATTGGAAAATGGTTCTCATAAAATGACCTTCTTGCACGTAAACGACTGGAACTTTGAAATCCTCCTGGACACCATTTTCAGCTTGGGCTTTTTGTAATTTATGTTCAAAATTATCAATGGACCCGATGCTGAAAAAATAGTAATCAATGTTCCCGCCTTCCTGTTGACGACCATTATCGTTTAGGACAACACGGGCTAATGATTTGTTAACAATGACGATTTTCTCGACAAGACCTTTATCCAAGAATCTTGTACGGAATTCTTGCCATGTGATCTCGTGGGAGGCTTCACTGTTGAAAAACATTGTGGCAACGTAGGCAACAGCGACAGCGAATAGGAATAATTCTAATGGATTGATTTTCATAGTGTAGATTTCGATATTTGGATCAGTGGTGTCCTTGTTGAATCTTTTGTTACTGGCATTCATTCTTTCCTCAGCTTTTCTCATAATTTCCGCCTGTTTCTCAGCTTCACTCATCTTACTCCAATTCTTCTTTGGGAAAGTGTGCTTTGGTTCATCTTCAACTTTACCATCTTTATCTTTATTCTCCTTTCCCGTTTCAGGTTTCGATTCAGAAGCTCTATCAAGAGACATTTCTAAATCTTTGATGAATGGTGTGAATGGATTGAATAATCTGAAAAAAGGTGGTAATGGAGGTAATGGACCATCCAATTGTGGGCCAAACATGCCATCAAATAATTGTAGATCTCTTTCCAAAACCGGGTCTTCTTTAGCACCAGCTTCTAAAAATAACCTTATGAATTTCACAGGGTTTATGTTTTCATCCATAAGTTGTTTAACGACTATCTCTGGAGAGTTGTAGAAATCGATTTTTGCCTCAAGTTCTTTAAACTCGGATGGAGTCAAATCCAATGATTCTCTGATTCTCTCTGGAGTTATTGGCAGTGGTTCGTCATCTTGGTGTTTCTTTTCATTGAACAACTTTCTAGATGTTTGGAAATGTCTAATGTTTGCCGTTATCACTGGTTTCACTCTAGAGATTGGGGATTGTCTTGCTATTATCCTCAAAGTGTGAGACCCCACAGCGACCCTTGACACTCTAACGGAATTCGCTATCAGTGTTGATAATCTTGATCTGATCATTGCTATTGGTTAGATATGCCTTCCTGTATTAGTTCCATTAGTATAATGATCTCTGCTTTGGCAATTGCTTCGTCTTCTAATGAACTTCATATTGGTGATAGTATCACCTATAGATCCCAAGTGTCTAGTCCACCAGTACCGGAAAAAGCTCCCCTTAAAGTCTCAACATACGTTTGATCAAATAGTCTCAAGATACCACACAGTATGAATCCTCAATAAATATGAATATGTGTAAATGTCTGCTCCTTGTTGTGTTCTTCAAGTCTTTAAACGCTTACTACAAGTTCGCCATCCGCCAATCTAGAACCCGCCCTTTCACTTTTTTTACGTTGAGAACGGGAGCTACAAGTTGATTACGTAAGACATTACGTAATGAAAAAATAGTATACAAAATTTCACTCATTGGATTCCTAATGATAAATTACAACCTTCTTGAATGGAACTAAACTTCATGTAAATTACTCTGTCAATTTACCGTTTAGAAATGCTGTGGTTACGTCCATTTGGTGAGATTGAAAAAAGGCAAAAGGTTCATACTACACTTCAAGACGATATCGTCTTGAGCTATATATGTTCAATTAGACTGTCTTCAAACAAGCCGTATTCCAAGTTCTACAGAGTAGTGATTGGTCATAGTTCGAAAAACTATACAAGCCTTTCCACTCTTCAGGAATATTCAGGTTTACCATATGTGTTACAATATACATACTTTTTTCCACCAAACAATTTACAAAGTACATTCGTAGTTTTACATTATATTATACAAGACATATTTTCTGAGTTCCTCAGGCTCTTTCGTACTCCTGCTGTTTCAAAATCGCCTGTTTAACCTCCTCACTAACCACACCATCGAAAATCTCCAATGGAACATTTTTCAAACCTGTATGTTTCACCAAGTTATCACTTCTAACAATAGTCTCATAAACGAGTTTCTTCTTCTTCCCATCATTAGTCGTACTTGGATCCACAATCTTATTATACTGGACACGAGTTGGTTGTGTCAAAGCTGGGACAAAGACCACACCTGTATAGGAGTCTTTCAAACCTTTGGCTAATAGTTGACGGGTTTGTAGAAGATTAGCATCAAATTCACGAACAGCGACTGCGTGTTGATACATCCAATTTTCTTCATTGATATGTGTTGTAGATTTCAATGCCTTCATTGATTTCATCTCCAATGTTTCCAATTGAGGCGTTTGCACAGTTTGTCCATGATAAACACTCGATGCACCGTGCCATGCGACAAATTGGTTTTGATTGTATGGTGTACCCTTCGGTGGGATTGCATCTTCAGGTTCGGCTAATTCACCTTCGACAACTTCACCCTTTTCTCTCAGTTTTTTAGCATAGTAATCATCTGTTATATTACGACCTCCCACGATGATTTTGGCACCAAACTCTTTGAATATACTCTTGGCAGTGACAAGACCTATCACTCTTCCCTTGTAGGAATGTGGTATGATATCACGATTGATCAAGTCGAATTTCTCATCGGCTGTTAATACAACTTTGTAAAGACGTCTGTGTTTTTGGAACAATAGATATGAGTCTCTGAATCCCATACATCTAGCTGGTTCCGTGGATAACATATATAGTCTATCACCTTTACCCTTAACTGTAAAAGTACGCACTCTGAATTGTTTATTGTCTTTTAGTTCACCTAATGGAGAGATCTTGGTTTCACCTTCTTCATCATCAGAAACGATGTATTCATCATCTTTCATTTCCAAAGGTTTCAAATCTTCAGGTGGAACAGGAGGTGGTGTGTTCAAGTTCATTGGACCTTTACGTCCTCTCCCAGGACCACGACGTCCAACTCTAACTGGCGTGCTTACTCCGCTACTAGTTTTCTGTTTCTTAATGGCTTTCCCTTCATCATCTTCCTCTATGATTTCATCTTCTTCTTCCAATTCTTCACCATCGTCCAATTCGTCAACAGCTGTACTCAATCTTTGAGATCTGGATGAGCTTCTTTGTGGTCTAGCTCTTATGTTGTCTGTTTCCTCGTCATCGTCTCCGGAGTATGCATCGTCTTCATCCTCATCGTCTTTTTGTTCTTCTTTATACTCTTCATCTTCAGGTTCTTTGATATCTAGAGGAGGTTCAATCTCAGCATCTACCGCTGGCTCCGCTGCGTTAGCACTTCTTGAAGCACGTCTAGGTGTTGACTCTACCGATTGTGCTGCTCTTGATCTTCTTGGTGGCATTGGTTGTTCCCTGAATGGTGTGTATCTGATCTTTTACTATAAGCGCTCAAATCAATATTTAAAAACCACCAGCTATACGCGCGTCTATTAATCAAACAACAAATCTTCATTTCCAGTCTGTCAGACTTCCGAGGTAGTCACATGCCTTTTCACGTGATCACCTCGGTTCTTCCAGATAACCGCCGGCCCGCGGGATGTGAACATTGAACCGGAATTCAAAGTTGTGCAGCCCTAAAAATAGACATGAGCGGAACATATTCTTCAAAGTTCCAAGTTCAAAAGTGTGCACTGTGGAACGTTAATAAGGTTGAAGCTCAGCTCACCGACATTCAGTTGGCATGATAGGTATGGATAGTTGACACAAAGCTTTTGAGTAAGAGTTGGCCAATAATTCTGTTAAACCATAACGTTGAATACTGACTGTTACAACTCCGAGCCCGTTTACTACACAATTCCGGTGTGTGTACTATCTACTATCTACGTACGTAGTTCTCCTACAATCAAGATTCTTCTCCAAATTTCAAACGTGATAGCGCTAAAATCTCCACTGTCCAATATCCATACGTGAAAACGGCTCTCTGTATAATACTCAATTTGGATGTCTACGTGCGCTTTGTTGATGTACTGCTCTGAGCTCTCTCGGTGTTTCTCTCAGAGGTAAAAGCCGATAAATTCTACCTTTAAAAAAATGCGTTTAATTGCCCCAATCAAAAGTGAGCGAGTTTCCAGTTTCCATATTCGTTGGATCTTCAGTGAACCAAAAGATAGACAGATAAATTGATGCCTTACGATCTGAGCTCAAGGTTAGCTCCGTGGGAGTTACTAAACCTTGAGCAAAAGCATTAGCAATCTGAGGCGAGAAGGGAGTAATAAGCAAGGATTGTATAGTACATCCACAGTTTTGTTTGATTGTTCCAATTTTTAACTTCAAGGTGTGCTAGAGGTGTGCTGCTTTTTTACTGGGCGACGCACTAGGCAACTCGTATCAAATTGAGGTCACAGCTGGGTGCGTCAGATCTCTCCTATGGTGCTCACCTCATACCGAACGATTCTATAATTATCTGTGTCTCTGACTCTGTGTATTGTGTCTTAGTGTTTTCCGTTGTAAACCTGAATCAAAGATGTATAGATTAACGGTACCAAACGTTAAGTGCAAAACGGACTTGGTCTTCATGAGTAGATCTCTTGTTGTCTCCTCGAAGCAACCTGATGCACCAAGTAACAACCGTATACGAACAGATCCCATTGAACCGCTTGTACCGTATCAAATTCCTGCTTTTTCAAATGCCTTTTACCATACGTTTTGTTTCCCAATCTCCAACCCACAACTGTATGTGAGTGGCTAAAAAAGGTTTTATCTCTGGTACATACTGCATGTGAACTTCAAAAACAAAGGAAAAATTACGTATTCATATACAATGTAATTTGGCACATCATAGACACTCAAAATTCTTATAAGTGTGTTTGCCTATCCTCTTTGTTCTTCAGCTATCAATTACCAGAGAAGTTAGAACCCTGCGCTTTCTTCATTCAAGTCCGAGAAGGGTACATATATGGTTTTTATCTACTGATAACAGAGAGTCGCATCATACCAGATCCAGTGTCCACATACATGACATACGTCCAATTCGAGTACAATCCAATTACTTTCCACACTTAAAGACTACTCAACAACACAATTACTATCAACAATGGCTCTATCCAAGGAGAACAATAATATCTTACCAAAAGACATCAAGAAAAGACTGTACAAGTCCAGAAAGCAAAGACCTTGTGACAATTGTCGTAAGCGTAAATCGTGTTGTATCATCGAGGATGGGATTCCTTGTAAAATCTGCAAAATGTTCAATAAACAATGTACTTTTGATAAAGGTCCTGTTTATACATCTGCTAGAACACCTTCCAAGAGAGCCCTGCTGAAATTGGAACAAGAAAGGGCTAAACAGTTGATGAAACAAGATCCAAGCTCCACCACAACTACACAAGCAGCTGTTCTGCCACCAACTACCTTGACAACGAATAGCCCTAATACTGAACAAGCCCCATCATTGATACCCTCCATAGCATATGAACGCTCAAATTCATTAGCATCCACCTCCACCTCCACACAAACATCAACACCGACTACAACCACGTCATCATCAGGCTATTACAACGATTTGGCATTCCCATCTACAGAGACATTACAAGACGTTTTCTCGATGTCTACTCGGATCACCGAACAATATCAACAGTTCCAAGATGCCGAGTGCTATAACGAATTGGAGAATGATAGTTATGCCCAAGAACAATGGAATTGGGAAAACATGCCTTTCGATTTAAATATGAATATTGATACGTTGAATTTCCAGGCTGGGTTTTATGATTTTAGTTTGGAGATGGAGCAGTTTATGAGATCTCAATAGGAATTCGAGATGAGATGAGATGGGTTTGGTTTTTTTAAGGTTTTGTTTTGGTTTGATGTTATATGTGATATGATACCCACTTTCTTTAGACATGTGTGCTTTAGAAGAGGAAAAAGTCGCTTGGTTTTACGTTGTTTGTTTGCTATATAGTTTATAATTCGTTCTTTTAATGTTGTTTAATTCGTTCACTTTTGATATGAAGATACCGTGTATGTAGCCATTAACTTCGTGCCGTAAATCCAACTCCAAGCACTTTAATGCAAGTACGCTAATTACTATCATTTCATCCCCCAATTAAGCAAACTTTGCGATTTTGAGTACTAATCCATTATCGTTAACTATGACGTAGCGACCATTTTTCCTCAACTCCTTAAATTACAGTAGCTGCACACGTTTGACAGGTCTTGTGTAATAGGAAACCTAATTAACAAACGCAAAACACCGGTATGACAGGTGGTAAAGTAATCGAACAAATTACAAGTCAATTGAGTATCCAGTGATACGTGTGGTACAGAGCTTGCTGGACCCAGGTCGCCCTGTACCCTATCAGCTACAGTACTTTTCCCCCAGATATTGATGCTTGCAGTCCTGCAGTACTTCGAACAGTAGTAAGTGCAACCGGAAAGCACATATACAAGCCCCAGAAAATGACAACGTCAGCTTTAACAAACTAGAAAAAGTGGGGATATCGTTATTCAGCAAATGATCTCGTTTGAAGTTCTTCTACATCTCCGATTGGATCATCAGCATGGTATGAGTAGCAGCACCCTTTCATGTTGATAAGTGGTATCGACTTGTTGTGATTGATGATTTACCTATCTTTACTCACTAATGTACACATTATGAATAGAGAGCAAGACTAAGCGCTACATGGATACTTGAGTCCGACTATCACGATATGATTGTTGTATAGATCATAATTCTCTTGTCTTCCATTGCAGCAACGCGATACAGATTATACTACAAATAATTAGAGTTTAAAACGAAGGTCGGCGGCTAATATGATAGATCTCTTGAAAAGAATATAAAGAGACAGCCAAATCCACTTGTGAATAAATATTAGTATCAAATTCAATGACTTAGAATGGAAATTTCATCAGACACTGCAAACAGCTTTACCGACTCTGTAAAAATATGCAATTTTAAGGGGAACTTATAATCCAGTGTTGGACTATATTCAAGTTCACACATGGATGTATCACGTTGAACTACAACTACAACAAAGACAATTGGAATGATATATGTGACATTGATTCCAACTCTTGGTTGTCAGTCTGAAGTGTGTCACTATATTCAATGTATGTTCGTTTTTTACCCTAGTACCTTGTAATATCCATGGTCTGCTTCTCACAAGGATCATATTCAAATGATATGGTTACACGTTTGATGTGGAGTATTAATCGGCATTATCAATCATCCAGAAGTGTACCATCAAGCTCAGGGGCACTCATTCAACAAAAGACTTTTGTTCCACCTTTGCAATCCTGATGGATGACCAATACATGCAACTATCTTCTACAATGTCAAAACTAAAGTTTACGGCGAAAGGTCGGCGGCTAATGGTGGAAGAGTATAAATACACAAACAAATCCACTATTGATTTTCTCGTTAGCGCTGTGTCTCGAGCTTGATTCGACAGCGAAGGTAGCGTACTCCATGCTTTATGGTGTATTGGTTTAATCAACTTATTCAAAATTCTGACGAATTTAGGACATTAGCTTCTAACGTGGACTGAAATTCCATTGTGACTCTTGAGCTCATCACATTAGACTACAACAAAGAGCATTGAGGTTATATATCTGTGGCATTGCAGATCCGATACCAATTTTTGGCTGTCAGTATTGCATGACTGCCCTCAAGAATATCAATATAATCAATCAATGTTTTCGTATCTTTTCAAACGCTTTGTAAAGTCAATGATGTATCTACACAATGGAAACTGCAATCTAACCAAATGAGCGTATAGCTGTAAGACCTCAAGAAGAGCACGTAGCCGTCAAGCTTCAACCTTTTGAGTTACAATGTTCACTCGAATAGGATCTACCATATAGCGACATTGACTACAGCGGCAACATTTGAACAGTGAGAGAATTATAAAAAAACATTATACAACTTCAATTAAACATCTCAACTCTGACTAAAATATCTTGAATGTGTTAGAGTTGGAAAAAGACCTTAAGGGGCTGAGTTGTTCATTCTTCATCAATTGGACTGTACAACAAGAGATAGTTTGGTCTAAACCCATCTCTAGCCTCTTCAGGAATCTTCAAGATGTCCCACTCAGCAGAATTCACCAGCTTGGAAAGGTCCTCTTCGCTCAACGAGTGTTCATCGGCAGCGGCATTAATTTCACTGAGATGTTTCTGATAGGCAACGAGTGTTTTTTCATCTGGCACAACAACGTAGAAATGATCAGTTGGTTGTAATATTTCATCCTTCTCTTCCTCCTTAGCGCTGGTAACCTCGATAAAGAACTCGTCGTCTTGTTCTTGAATGACAAACTTGCCATCTTCTGCAGGTGGAGGAACAAATTCACCAATGTCTGGAGCTGAACCCTCATCTTCTGGAGGTGGAGGAATTCTATCATCACCGCCTGGAGGTGAAACGTCATCAATGAGATCGAAAGTTGAGTTTTGGAATCCTGGAGGAATTTCAATCTCATCCAAAGGGTAGTCATATTCATCATAGATAATAGCTGGTCTAATGATATCTTCTGTAGCAGCGGCAACAACTTCAGTAGATGTAGTAGCAGCAACCTCCACGGCAGTGGTAGATGGTGTTCCAATTGGAGCGGCTTTAGTGACTAAAGCCAAGGCAATAGTGGATAAGAAAAGCTTTGATAATTGCATTGATTGTTGATTGTGATTTGTTATATTATATTATAGTATTAAATGAATACTTCACAGACCAGAACAATCAGAGGAAATGAAGGGAGCTATACCCTCCTTTTATATTATTTCCATCGAGAGAGAGAATGTGCCATTCGTTTTAACTCATAGAGATGTTTTCCACTGAATTGTTCTCATTGAATGTGCCATGATTATGCTAATTAACTCATCATGATCAGAGAGAATTACAATGGGGACTAACTATTTGCGCGAGACTTTCGAGGGGGACTAAAGTCTCAATTATAGTAGTAATTTGCGGTCTAGAACACTAAACCGTGGACTAACCAGACCCGTGGTTTTAGCTCAGCTTGATATTCATGATGATTTCAGATGAAGAGTACAATCAAAAAGGGTATATATTACTTAGAATGGATTGGTTACAGTTAAGCTCATGGGATACGCTATTTATCAATCATCGTTTCATTTCATATACAGTTTTTTTTTATTTAATTTAATTTCTAGACCAGCTAATTAAATCTATTGCTTTGAGTAGTTAGTGTAATCAATACCCTTCCATGAAGTGGTGATTGTCTTTGGTTGTGTCAAGAATTTGAAAGCGGAAGGACCATAGAAGTGTAAATCACCTAGGAAAGAGGCCTTGTTCGAGGTGAACCCGAATTGGGCTAATGGAATTGGAATTGGGACATTGATACCAACTTGACCAATGTTGATGGATTTAGCGAACTTGTTAGCAGCTGGACCAGAGTTGGTGAAGATGGCAACAGAGTTACCAAATTCGTTATTATTACAGTAATCAATGGTTTCTTCCAAAGTGGAAGCTTCGGCGATGGTGAAGATAGGACCGAACAATTCTTCATCAACACATCTCATACCCTTTTTAACATTCTTCAATAAAGTTGGACCGATGAAGTAACCATCTTCGAAACCCTTTGGCTTTTTACCTCTACCGTCAACAAGGACCTCGGCACCTTTGTCAATGGCATCTTGGATAACGGACTCGATTCTTTGCATGGAGTCCTTAGTGACCAATGGACCGAAATCACCATCTTGGAAACCTGGTTTAGCTTGTAATTTTTCCACTTCCTTAACAATATCTGGAATGAATCTTTTGGCTTCACCGACTAAGAATAAGATATCGGTGGATAAACAAACTTGACCAGTAGAGGAGAAGGCACCAGAGACGATACCTTTGAGCAAAGTCTTTTCATCGGCATCTGGCAAGACGACAACGTGGTTCTTAGCACCCAAGTTAACTTGGGCTCTCTTACCATTCTTAGTAGCTTGGGTGTAGACGTATTTACCAGCATTGTTACCACCAACAAATGTCACAGCGGCGATTCTTGGATCACTGACAATCTTGTTCACGGTTGGAGCTTTACCATGGATAATGTTGATAACACCATCTGGGACACCGGCTTCTTTAGCGATTTCAGCCAAGATGGCACCTGTACCTGGACACATTTCAGATGGTTTCATCACAGTGGTGTTACCAGTAGCAATAATGTATGGGATGGTCCATAATGGGATCATCACTGGGAAGTTGAATGGCAAGATGGACCCAATAACACCAATTGGTTCTCTAACGGTGTGAGAAGTCATATCAGAGGAGACTTCCAAGGAAACACCTTCAGTCTCTTTAGTGACAGTGGTGGCATGCTCAGCACATTGGATACCTCTTTGCACATCAGCTATGGCGGCACTCCATGATTTACCTTGTTCGTAGACAATGGTAGCGGCTAATCTGTTGGTGTTCTTCTTCAACAACTCGACATAGTTGAAGACAAGACCCAATCTCTTCATGATGGAATAGTCTTTAAAAGTCTTGAAAGCGGTTTCAGCGGCTTCAATGGCTTGGTTCAACTCAGCATCTGTTGATTGTGGGACTTTGGCGATAACGACATCGGTGGCTGGGTCAAAGACATCGAACCATTCGGTAGCGTCAGACTTGTAGTGCTGACCATTGATATAGGTGGATGTGTAGTATGGCTTGGTGTCCTTTGTGGCATGGGCAGTTGGAACTGGTGGTAATTCCAAAGTGGATAAGGATCTAGAGGCTTGTCTCAAGAATCTGAGGGCAATTGATCTGTTAGCCATAAGGGCTTGTGACTTGGCTTGTTTGGTAACGATTGAAAGCATTGTGAAGTACTGCTGCTGCTTGACTACAAAGACACTAGTACCTTTGAGATATCAGAAACATGGGGCTTCAAGACTCGTTTATATACCTTGACCACAACTCTGCAAACCTGGGAACTTGTCCGGCACTTCCTGCACTCGGCCCTTTGAAATCAAGGACAATCCAGGGTGCAGTCTCTCTTGAAAGGATGACCTTGTACAGGTTTCCCTCTGTTTTTGATGTGTTGTGGTTGGCCAATGGACCAGTTTGATCCTTTTGCCTGTATTTGTCTCTTAAGTCCATTAGTCAATAATACACGCAGCGTGCATAACGAGATAAATATTGTGGAACCACCAGAGATTCCAGAGTTTCCAGTGGAGGTTGAATGGAGAGTATTTGATTGGTATATAGTATAAAATAGTCTCAAGTCTAGAGGTCTCTTTGCAACCACATTAATAAGTTCAGTTATCAGCTCTCCATCAGATCAACAGCGATACGTCAAGCTCAACACTTCCCGGTGCTTAACTCCAAAGATTCAACCGTCTCAACATCAAAGGACAAAAGAAACAGGATCGTAGAGCCCAGCAATTGGAAGATCGATGCTCGGTTCTCTAAAACAGCTCACTGTCCAATCGCATCGAAGGAACAAAACACCCATGTCCAGGTAGTGCTCACTGCTCAAGAATGCTCTCCAGACTTGAGTATCCAGATATCAAAGGTTCAATGTTCAGCCATGCTAAATACCGTACCACGGACTACGCCTAAGAATATTCAGCCATTCTCTCCTGAAGTCTTTAAGATCTATAATCGAACCATATACTAAAGTACCCTTCTGTTCCTGGATCTCAAAAGCATTCTTCAGATTCAAACGGTGATTAGGAATTGTTCTTCTCCAGATTCTTAACTCCAGAAATCCAGAACCGTTGAGCCGTTTTCGCCCATAACAACAAGATCAACAGAAAGAACAAAGCATTACATGAGACTGTTCACGTAGAGGTTATGAGGTGTTCTTGAGGCTGTGATTGCGGGATATTTCGAGACTCCTGAATATCCACAAACTAACCGGACTACGACATTGGCTTTATAATGCTTGAAAACTTTTTAATGAGGTAGTACTATACAAGAAAATTTATGAGGTGTCTCTAGGTGGTCCATAATCTAGCGATACCATCAGCACCACTACTGAATAACCAGGCTTCCTTTGGATGCCAGACAATATCCAACACACCCAAACTATTCACAATTTTGTGACCAGTCAACTTCTTCAATGGAACCAACAATGGATTGGTCATCAAATCGTCATACACAGTACCGTGGAAAACATGAATAGACCCATCATCACTTGCACTGGCAAACAATGGTAATCCACCTTTATGATACTGAATGGCTCTAACGGCCTTTTCATGGTATCTCAATGTCTTGTATGGAGTAGCTTGTAAGTCCAAATCGTGCCACAACACTCTCTTATCGAACGAAGAGGCCAATAAATGATCACCTCTTGGATGGATATCCACTTTGGATAACCATCTAGCACCAGGCATCAACTTCTTGATCAACACTTGTTGTGCCAAATCGTAGACACGGATATAACGTTGAGAACAGACAAAGATTTGTGGTTTGAAAGGATGGAATTTAACATCCATTATTATACCTTTGGATTTCTTGAATGGTGATTGTGAAGAATGCTTGGAGATTTGGTGGATCAACACTGATGAAGTGTTACCACCATCTGGTGATACACTGACGAAATAATCACCCTTTCTGTGCCATGACAATGATTTAATATTCTTACGCACCACAATGGTGAGGACAACACCTTGGGCGATCAATTCATCACTAGGTTTAATCCATCTAGCATATTGTTTCTTCTTAGCCTCAGCCTGTGCTGAATCTTCTTCAACATCAGAATCATCATTAACATTGATATCCGTTTTCTTAACATTACCAAACTTGTTAAACCCAAACCCACTTTCCAATTTCAATCTACCAGCATTCTCAACATCGAACCCAAAGATAGGTGGTGAGATCAAATGGATCTGTTCACCAGCAGAGACGGCAAGGATCCCCGTTGTGCTATCAGGATTCCATGCAACGGCTTCAATGTGGTCTTCATCTTCATCTTCTGGGACAATACGGATAGAATAAACTTCACGACCTGTCAACACTTCCCAGATCTTGACATACCCGTCATCACCACCAGTGGCTAACCATAACCCTGTAGGATCAATAGACAAACTTCTGATTTTACCCTTATGACCAATGTATTGGGTAGAACAACGTATTGGGAATGGTCTCAAATCCTTTGGAGATGGTAATTCTGGGATCAAACTTTCAGGATCGATATCCAACTTGTTACGACGCACTCTTGGGGCCAAGTACAAGTCCAATGATCTTTCAAATCTTTCTCTAATGGATTCTTCATACCCGGGAACTTTTCTCAATGAGCCATATTTTTGTGGGATGAAATTTCTTTCACGATCTTGTGGTTCAGTTTCATTGTATTTAGCCAATTCTTCAGGAGTAAGCAAATATTCTTCAGGTGGATTATAACTCTCCTCATTAGTTGGTGGTGCAACTTTTGGTGCTCTAAGAGTCATAATATGATCAACATGGTCCAAATTACCATCACCCCATAAATCATAGTTATATTCTTCCTCCTCGCTCTTGGCTGGCTTATTAGGGACAATACGGCCCTCTCTAATGGCTCTAACGATCTTCATCACTCTCTTGGCTTCATGCTTAGATGGGACAAATCTTCTCTTTGGTTCAGGAACGGCAGTCAATGGCATAACTTCTTGCTTAGATGTAAACCATTCAATAGTTGGTTCATATGGATTGATACTATCATCTGTACTTTGATTATTCTCCAATTTCTTGATCAAATCAATCTCTTCAGCGGTCAAGTTCAAATTACCACCAGTATTTGAATCTAATAACCCAGTCCAACCTTCTGGTAAATCAATGGATTCCAACAATTGTTCCAATGCGGAGCCTCTAGCTGGTCTCATGATTCTCTTACCATTAATATCATAACCAATGTGTGGCATCTCCTCGTAAGCACTGATTGGAATATTACCAATAGTATTGAAATTTTCAACATCACTATCATCGGAATCATAGACTGGATTGATTTCAGGTTTGATGATACGTGGAGTACCATCGACATATGTGGATTCAATACCTTCAGAAGCGTCTGACACAGAGCGAATGCGGACATTGTTTAACTTTTCAGTGATGGAAGCGGAATCTTTTGGTTCTTCATCAAATTCTAAAGATTCTAAATCACTAGCGTTTTCATCTTCGTCACCTAGTAATTTATTGAATTCGGCATCAGAATCGTCATCGGCTTTTTCTTCTTCCCCTTCGGCATCTTCTTGTTGTTCTTCTTCTTCTTCTTCTTCATCCTCATCCTCACTTGCTTCAGCATCAATCAATCCATTGACATCAAATTCTTCATCTTGTTCTAATTCTTCTTCAGATTCTTCATTGTTTTCCACAACTTCCTCTTCAATCTTTCTCTTTCTTTCAGTTGGAGCTGGCTTCTCAGCTTGAGACTTCTTCGCCATCTTTGATTCTCTAGTAAGATCACAGAATATCACCCTTTATACCTGTCTCTCTCTATGTTAAAAAGCCTACAATAATATAAATTTTTTTTTTCCTATACTTTTTAGTGCCCGGACCGATGATGTTACCCTCAAGAATTGCAGTGTATTTAATGATGATCTTTAATAATGAGCAAAGGCCTGGCATAAACGAGTTATTAGCACGCAAGATTCAACACTTGGTAAATTGAATTCTCTCTATCTGATTTATGAGAGTAGAGTTACACAAATCAGTAAAAAAAATTAAAATTTTATAACGTTCAAGGGAATTTTGTGAAACTGAAAGTATGGATAAAAAATGCATGGTCCCTGAAACCCTTTGATTACTTTAATAAATTCTCGAAGTATATTTATTGCGTACATCTATACTATCCAAGCCACCAAGTCTTCACCTATAGCCCGAATCCCCTACGATTACTACATTTTACAAGCGTGCTTGTCTCTATTTCCCAAAGTTGAGCTGGACATCTGAGATTACGTAATAATTTCTTGAATTTTTCCAAGGATCCAAAAATTAAAAAGATGACGTATATAAGATTAAAAAAAAAAAAAAAAAACACATAACGCAACGTGAGCTTCTCAACTTCACATAGCTCACTATTGCTTTTGCCTAATTCTAGAGCGTTTATTTTAGATATGTATTGGTAAGTCTGCCGCCTTTCTTCCACACTTGTTGCATCCTACGTAAAATTGGGAGGATTAATCTGATAAAACTAGGTTGACTTATCTTGTGTGACAGACTGCTGAGTCCTTACTACAAGTTTAACACCAGGAGATTAATCTTCATTTTCTCTACAGGTTCACAGAGAATTGAGTTAGGGAAAGTCACTGTGACCGTCATAAAAAGTTTGTTCCCATTGTTACTTACTCTACTATGGGTCTGGTGAAGTTTCCCTGAGAGATCAAAATATATGATTTGCTTTTTAACTTAAGACAGTGGTATTTGTAGAATATTGAGAGATCAATGGCTAAGAGGCTAGCTTAAGAGACTGAGTTTAGTGAATGAATGACCTGCAATGTCGAGGATCTGTTACTTTAACGACGTCAGTAGCAAACCATAGATTGAAATATATCGCATATGAAGCACATGCTCATCAACTTTACACAAGATAGTGCGTATCACGGCCTCTACAACCAGACCTATTCTAGCACATGGTCAATGTCGAAAAGCTACGACATCAGGAAAGCCATATAGCTCTTGAGCATGTCACTTTCTTATGCCTCCGGGATTGACTCGAGTCAAGTACATGCCAAAAAGACCACCGGAATGCAGCATTTAAACCGGAATTTCGCCGCAACTAGAAAGGAACTTTCGTGAAAATTACTACAACAAATCAAAATTGATAAAGAGATCATTAGGGCCATGGAAAGACTGTAATAAACAGTCAAAACCAGATATAATTACGTAATTTCTACATAACAAAACTGTTTAAAAATATGAAAAGACATGAAGAAACAGGTCCCTTGGCCCAGTTGGTTAAGGCGTCGTGCTAACAAGGTAAATGTCTTTGAGGGGAGGGAAATTGCTGGGATTTTGATGATCTACAAGGTTTTTTTTGGTTGTTGTTTGAGAAGAGGGTTGATGTTTGAGTGATAGTTTCGGATTTCGGATTTCGGAGTGTAAGATGTGATTATGTAATGAAAATTCAGATCAGAATTTGAAATGTCAGAGATCTATGAGGTATATATAAGTGTTTTTTGCTTGTATGAGTATATAAATATGCATGGAGCTTTGAGATGGAGAGATGTTCTATCATCCATGTGAATATAGGGTTTACATATATTTAGCTACGACC